>JBCNJP010000003.1:69666455-69685658 GCA_039602395.1 Deinandra increscens subsp. villosa
TTTGTAACTAATGGTTGTGGTCCTGGTTTGCTCGCACCCCTTAACGGTATAAACTCCGTTAGTGGTTAATTGGGGGTGTGACACCAACCCTATCCTGACCATATTTTTAAATGGGTCAAGGATATCAACCCTAACCTGACACATAAAACCATGTCAACACAAACATGACCCGTTTGACCTGTTTAAAAATTCCCAACTATTTTTACTCTCACTGATACCTGTCAAAATTCATACTAATCAATAAGTAACAACTAGTCAAATTTCATACAAATCAAGTAGTAATTTCTTGTTCTCAAAATGTAGGTAAAAATAACAAAAAAACTCATATCATATTAGATGACAAAATAACAATCCCAAAATATATCACAAAATGACAAAATCCCAATCCAAAGGTTTAGTACCAGAATTCACTTCACAAAGTGAAGTCAAAACAATACATCAAAATAATCCAAAAACTAACTCAAATCAAATCTTAATCCTAATAAAGAACTAAAATGGTTTCCACGTGTCTTTTTTTTTAAGATGTCCACATGAGCACTGCCATAAGCAAAAGATCGAGCTACGGCGGTGACGACAATGGAATAAACTCGACCATAAACGTTTAGTCGAGTTATCAACTTACCAATATCATAGTTTGTAATTTCCTTTAAAAAACATCTATCTTTGTATCGGTTTAAGTTTAAACAAGTTGGGATTGTAATGTTTAATCTTTGAATTCAATAAAAATGTGTTCTTTTTTAGTTTTTTATGAAGTTTAAAAAAAATTTAAAAATGCGAACAAATTGGTTGGAATCGATTCTGGCTAGGAATCGAATCGATTCCTACCAATTCGAGATTTTATTTGCAAAATCGATTCCTGAATCGAATCGATTCGATCAAGAATCGATTTTGACCAGAATCGATTTCGTTAGGAATCAATTCCTGAACTGAATCGATTCGTGTTTAGAATTGATTTTTGCACCTCTAATTGTTACTACCTTGCTATATTCTTCACTCTTCAACTCGGGTTTCTTCGTTTATAATTATAACTAGTCAAAAGTCCCTTAAATCGAACGGTTTTGTTTAAGTACCTTAACAACTTTAAAACAACTGGTTAACCTTTGACCAATATAGACGGCCTATCAAGCGGTTTTAATGCAATTAAAATTGTTTATTACTAGTTTAATTTTAGACCAAGCGGTATACACCGCGTGAAGTGTGGTTTCATGGCGCCAAGAGGCGCGGAATGTGCCCCCTTGCGGCGTTTTCGACCGACGTCAATGTTAAGCATGGAAGATTCCACGTACGTGGTAACCAGTTTCAACCAATTACTTAATTTTTTTTAAATTTATATAACAAAAATAGTCAATTGTTTAATACTTGTTTAATTTGCATCACACCACATGAGTATATCATCATGTGTATGGTAATGGTATATGGTCCAGTCAGCGCTGACGTGACTACCACTCCAACACCACACCACATCGGTAAACCTCATGTGGTGTATCGGCGCCACCAGGTGCCATAGGGTACTTTAACGGCGTTAATACCGACCCCCTGCGGTGTTAAGTGGCAGCGTTATGAACCAGCGCCATATCTTCGGCGCATGTGAATGCAGCGTGGAACAAAGACACGGTCGGATTTTTGACCGTTATAGTGAACGTTGGGGCATTTTTTAAATAAAAAAATTTTATTTACCATTTTTACTACACTCTTACACTTTAAATACACATTTTCTATCCAAATTTTCACATCTGATCTCTATTTCTTCTTCCTTCTTTCTTTAAACTTAAAAAAAATCATCATGAATCCCGACCAACCCAACCAAGAATCTTCTAGCAACAACCCTCCAAACAATCCGAATCTTCAACCGTGGCATATGCCTATGTTGGGGGGGGGGGGGGGGGAGAGGGAACCAAAACCGTTGTATTATCTAGTATTTGTAGTTTTTTTTATATTTAAATGAAATATTTGTAGTTTTTTTAATCAAGTATTTGTAGGTTTTTATTTATTTAAATGAAGTATTTATATTTTAAGAGTAATGTGTTATTTATATATCTCAAAATAAAAATAAAATAGTGATAACATAACACCCCATAACATGGAGTATACCCATGTGGTGTTAAAATCTAATCAGCGATGACATGGCGATGTTAATGTTTAACATGACTAGAAGTATACCTCATGCCCTTATATTAAGTTTTCTGTTATACGACAATAAAATACACATTATTTATTTCTAGGAGAAAGCAACACAAACAATACGGAGAATGGCACTCTTAATATTCCATGGTGATTTTTGAATTATAACTCATTGAACTACCTGGAATCCCTATTTAAAGTCAATATCTCCAATGGTTGTGAAAGTGTTATCGTAAAAATAACTGACCCCTCTAATGGGCGTTCCTCCCTGAGGCCTGGTGACGTACTTGTTTTTGGATGGCAGAATGGGAAGCATGCTTGTGTCGACTTAACGGGGGTTTCTCCCCTTGTGGGGCTGAGGGCCAGTACCTTCGTGGCGGGGCAGGCGGCGTCTAGAGCGGCTGCGGGGAAGGTGAACAAACACGAGAAAGCGTGCATCGAAAACCAACATGTGTTTGTTCCCTTCGCCTTTGATACATTTGGGCATCTTGAGTCGGAGGCGGCTGCCATGTTGCGCCGAATTCAGAAAGTCATGTACGGGAATATCGTGGCCTCTAGATTGAAGAATGTTGTTTTCATACGTCTAGGGTTTGCTATTCAAAAGGGGCTGGTGGCGCAGCTTGTTGCCCGCCTTCCCTCCGGGGTGACTTGAATCTTGTACGTTGTGTTTGTAAGCATTGTTTGCTTTATTAATATAATATAAATCTACTATATAAAAAAAATAAATAAATAAATAAACAAATTTTAAAGCATCATTCTCGAGTTGTACTACCCTCACTATCTGAAACCACTACCCGCAAGGGTTGCGATGGTGTTACCATGACACCGCATGAACTAGACGTGAAACCCATTGACCACCCCTTCAGTGGCGAAGCTTGAAAATCTCAAGTGGGGGTTCGGGATCTAATTTTTTTTCCTAACGCTAATTTTTGGGTAAATGGGGGGTCGATATCGGAGTATATCGAAATTTTGTATACGAAAATTATATACCCTTACATCGCAAAAAAAATTTCGGGAGGTCGGACGCCCCCTCCCATCCCTTAAAAGCTACGCCACTGCACCCCTTGTACCCTTAAACATGATTTGTTAATTATACCATTAGGGTAATAGTAATGGGTTCGGGAAGGTGGGATCGGGGCTGGTCGGTGGCCTCGGTTCGATCGGGAACACCACTGCGGTGGTGTCGGGGTCACCGATTGGGAATGCGTGCCGGGGTACCGAGACCGAAGAAGAGAAAGTGGGGAGAGAGCCGTTGGAGTGCCCCCCCCCCCCCCCCACCAACGGTCACTTTTTTTTTTAAATTTTTTTTTTTTACTTTTTACCAATTTCAACCTATTTAAACCCCACCATTCAACCCATTTTCACACCCAACTTCTACTTCTCTATAAATTTTATAAAATCTCCAACTTTCTTTCAATTTTTTACCTACACCATGTCGAACTTTAACGATTTCTTTTCCAACCTCAACCCTTCCGAGCAACAACCCCCCACTTCTCAACAAAACCCATTTGAAAGTGCCGGTTACGTACTTTTAGGATTAAATAAGTAATTTTAGGAGTTTTTTTATTTGTAATGTTAGGATTTAATTTTCATTTATAAAATGTATTTGTTTTTATTAGTATTTTATTTTAAATATTTTATTATAAAAAAGTGATTAGGGAAATGGGGAAATGGGGAAACCATTACCCACAAAATGGGGAAAAATGGGAAGGGGTGAGGAATGATGAGGTGACACAAAAAATGGAGTGGGAAAATGGGAAAATGGGGAAACCATTACTCTTAACCTTAGCATTTTCAAGTTGATAGTAATATTAATCGCATATCATTGGTTCACAATGTGTTCTTAGGTGTTTGTCACGTTACAGTTTAATTTTTATTTAAAACGCAACATATTTAGTATATAGTTAATGATGTAATGAGTGAAGTTGTGTAACATAATATTTTAGTATGACATTTAAATTATATATCTTTGGCTTCTGATTAACATGACTTATTAATTTTTAATGAATCACTAACTGTAAGTAATTAAGTATTTTATACTCAAAGTAGAAAAGAAGCCAAGGCTCGATCTATAAAATATTGTTGTCAAACATCTAACGTTCAAATTCGAATTCAAAAACCCACATGCTAAAAGACACTTGAGAAACCCAATGCCATTAATATTTACACTTTCACCCCCTCAGTTTAAAAAAATATCAAATAACGACTACTCACTCCCCCTCAGCCCAATGTCATGAAACAGACAAGAGCCTTGTGGGACCCATCACTTGTCCGCTCCTAACGAATACCTTGCCCTCATCCGACGGCCAGGATCAAATCTTATTTCAAATCACCTTCTTTCCCCGCTTTCAAAAGTACCATTAAATAACCCCCCTTTCTCTCTCTTTTTCTCTCTCACCCTGCTTTTTGAATTCGTTAAACCCTTCCCCGTTCTGACAAAATCAAACGGATACTTTGATTCAAAATTGGATGAATTCGATTCCCTCTTTTGAAAATTCTTTCGATTTTGCCTGATATTAAAACCCCCAATCGCCGTTGAATTTCTAGGGTTTTGTTTTTTTCGTTCGTTTGTTGCAGCGGGAGAGGAACTGAGCGTGAGTGATGTCAATGGCGACTCATAACCGGAAACTAACAGGGAATACGACGTCGTCCCTGGCCAAACGGCAGGCGTCGGAGAATGTCACCGGAAAATCAACGGCGTTAGCCTCTCATATGGCGAAGAAACGCCCTGCTCTTGCGAACGTTACGAATCAGAGACCTACTTCTCATAACGCAACTCGAAGCCACTCTAATTTGGTATACGATTAAACCCTTTCTTGATTTGGTTTCATTTATACTATTTATTGCGTTTTAATTCACGACATTAATTTCAAATCGCCGTTTTCTTGATTATGTTTTCAATCAATGTTTCTTGATACCGAATGGGACTTGTGTTGTTTTGATTTTGACAAATGGCGATCGAATTGGGTTTGTTTTTTTCAGATGGTACCCTGTGTTTCGAAGATCAGTGACCCAAAGAAAGGATCTTCGATTTCAAATAACCATCTGAATCCCATCGGTTTGAGTAAGAACACATCCATATCAAGAAAGGATGCAACCGTCTCCAGGATCAATTTTGTTCCTCCTGTTCAAACTAAAATGGAAGTTGTTTCCCCATCTAAATCAGACGGATTATCGGTCTCGATGGATGAGACCATGTCCACGTGTGATTCTTTGAACAGCCCTGATGTTGAATACATAGACAGTAATGACATTGCAGCTATCGAGTCGATTGAGAGGAAAACTAGCAGCAAACTCAACATTTCAGATCATGTTGAACCCGCAGGTCTTGATTTTGATTTTTTTTATTCTATAATTTGCGGGAGGTGTTACAGTTTTTCGGACATGACCAGGAACACGAAAAAGGTCATGTTTCGGGTTGGCATCTTAAACCCGTTTAGTTAAACATGTTAAACCTGTTTCTGACTAGTTTAACCTGTTTTTTCACAACCTATCAACTTGATTAACCTGTTTGACACATTTAGATAATGGGATAAACGGGTCGTGTTTGGGTTACATCATTTTATTTGTTTGTGGGCTAGAGTGTATGTTTTTGACATGGATAAAAATTTGGGTAAACATCCATAGTTTTCTTGTTCACATTGCTGGTGTTATGGGACTAACCTTTTTGAAACTTTAATGCTAACAGGGAATGTATGCAAGAGAGAGATACTTGTGGAGATGGGAACAAATGAGAACATTGTTGATCTTGATGTTGATTTTATGGATCCACAGTTGTGTGCCACTATGGCTTGTGACATTTATCAGCATCTTCGAGCGTCCGAAGTAAAGAAGAGGCCTTCAATTGATTTCATGGAGAAGGTACAGAAAGACATCAATGCCAGCATGCGTGCGATCCTAATCGACTGGCTTGTCGAGGTTGCTGAAGAGTATAGGCTTGTGCCTGATACATTGTATTTGACCATCAACTACATAGACAGATACCTTTCGGGCAATTTAATGGACAGACAACGGCTGCAATTGCTTGGTGTTGCATGCATGATGATCGCTTCGTAAGCATTCTGATATAATATTGGATTATCTGCAATTTATGTTTCATAAATCTAACATAATTTGAGTGAAATTTCAGAAAGTATGAGGAGATTTGTGCACCTCAGGTGGAAGAATTCTGTTACATAACTGATAACACTTACTTTAAAGATGAGGTGTGTGTTTTGTTCTTAATTGATACAGGTTCTTATTAGCAAGGTTCATTTGACTAACCAGTTTGATTTGTGCAGGTATTGCAAATGGAGTCTTCAGTTCTGAACTTCTTGAAGTTTGAATTGACAGCCCCAACTGTTAGATGTTTCTTGAGAAGATTTGTTCGGGCTGCTCATGGCGTAAATGAGGTATAACACTTACACTTTAATGAGTGAACGGGTGGGTTAATGGTAGAAGTTTGGCTATTTAGAAATGAGTCAAAAGTAAAAAGTGCATGAAATCTTTAAAATCAATTCTTCGATGAAAACTTGTTCGTTTTTTGAAAGAGGACCTGTTTGATCCGAACATGTTTTTGATCGTATGCAAATTGAAATGTTTTTATTTCTTATGGATCCAGTGGCAGAAGTAAAATTTGGGTTATAAATGAAATGGGTCAAAAATCACATATGTTCAAAATGCCAACTCCATCAAGCACATTTTTTTACATGTATTGAATTTTACTTATGGAACAAATGTGTAAACTACTAATACTTGGGTTATAGTGTCACTTATGTTTAAAATGCCTAAAATTCATTCTGTTAAAGGGTTTTCAACATGCTAGTCAGCAACTGATATTGAAATTTAAACAGGCTCCTTCAATGCATTTAGAGTGTTTGGCAAGCTACATATCAGAGCTATCTCTTGTAGAGTATAACATGCTGCGTTATGCCCCTTCTCTTGTTGCCGCATCCGCCATTTTCTTAGCAAGATTTATACTTTCCCCATCTCAGATTCCTTGGGTATGTTACATCCAAATTCATCTGCTGTTTTCTTTTTCCTTCTATTAAGTTGCTTGTATTGAAATTTGGATAACAATTATACAGAATTCAACACTGAAGCATTATACTCAGTATCAACCATCAGAACTATCTGAATGCGTTAACGCTCTCCATACCCTTGTTTGTGAATGCCCGAGTTCCAGTTTGCCAGCAATTAGGGAGAAGTACAGTCAACATAAGGTAAGTAATTGTGAATTCATTTGACAAATTTGGTTTTTTGAGTACATGAAGCTAATTTAGTGATATTTTTATGTGAAACAGTACAAATTTGTAGCAAAGAAGTATTGTCCTCCATCCATACCAATGGAGTATTTTCAGAACTAGCTGCTGATAGAGATGAGAAACCAGCAATGGTGTATTTTCAGAACAGCCAGCTAGTTTGACAGAAGAGATGACAAACAGCAAACTTTTTTTTCAACTATTAGTTGGAGGGTTGCTTCATTTCATGTGAATGGTGTTCTTATGAGGATGATATTAGGATCTTGAAGATAATAGATGCTATATTTTTCTTACTTGTGTTCTTATTCCATGAATAGTAGAAGTCTAGAATTTGCTGCATCTCATCATGATTCAGTTTCTATGAATTTTCTCTGTTTAAAACCCCTGATGGACAACAGGTGTGCCACACACGGGCAGGTCCTTTTTGCCCGGGTGAAAAACCTACAGAAGGGCTGCTTCTCTCCCTCTCTCCTTCACATTAGAGAGTAGCAATTAAAAAATCTGATGTCTATAAATAGTTACATTTTGAAAGAAAAAAAAGGGATAGTAAAGTGTAAGAGTGTCCTTGGGTTTTGGTTAATCCTTATTAGAATTTCATCCAAAGAAAAAGAAGGAACAAAATTAGTCTTGGTCCCAGCTCTTCCTTTTTAAGAGTATTTGGTGGAAACACAACTTTTTTTTTTTTTTTTTTTTTGGAAATGGCCAGAATGCATCGAATAAAAAAGAGGGATATTCCCCTTTTTATATCAAATTACCTATTTATCCTTATCAATTAAAATAGTGTGGAGAACCAAAGACATCAACTTAAAAAAAAAATTTAAACGGTAAAAGTAATCGCATTAAAAGAACTAGCAATGAGCTATAAATAATGGAATCAAAAACATGAAAGACCGCAACACTCATACCATGCCTCACCATCAACCTCCTATCCTCATCTTGCCACACCAAGAAAGATCGCTACTTAGCTATCCACGACTTTGTTCCATCACTGCAATCGATGATTTTGTTCTACTGTTCCATCATTGGCTCATTACAATCCTCGATCATCCTTTACGATGGCTCCTGTGCAAGATCTTGTTTAGTCTGCAATCTCTTTGCACACAGCAACAGGGCAATCGTTGGCCACAAGTCAGATCTTATTAACCCTATTATTCTACACTAATTATGAGCTTTTGGTACCGAGTACCGTACCGGTACCGACCGAACCTAAACGGTACCGGTACCGATACTTGATTTTTCTTAATTTTGAAACCGATACTAACCGGTATTGGTAAAAACCGGTATATTCCGAATGGGTACCGGAATATATAATTGTAATTCTTAGGCTAGTTATATATATATATGTAAAAATCGTCCTTTCTTGAATTTTTAAACATAAAGTATACTTGTTTTGCAAATTATATACTACTAGTTATCATATGTTGATAGATAACTTATCATTTAAATGAATTTCATTCTCAAACTGAATTTTTGAACAATTTCCTAGCTAGTGTACGTTTGACATTCCTTCAACCAACTGATCATTCACTTCTACTACATATTTTATTATTTAGCTTAGAGTATATTTTTTATTTACCATATATGCATGTAGAAAACTAACTACAAGAAAATAAATTAAGCTACACAGCATATCAATATTTATTTTACTTTTTTTTTGTTCATAATTAATTGAGACTATGATTAATGATTGATGTATGCAGTACATGGAACATATCAAATGATATCTGTTGAAATAAATAAAAAACACATCTATATTATAGTGCATTGCATTTTACTTTTCATATTCATCTTATTTACAATGTTAGACTTTTCATTTTGAGAAGCAAGTTTGTTAAGAATGATATTGGTTTTGGAAATATAATCATAGTCACATAGATCCATTAAAATATAAGATTAAGCTAATTAAAATATTAAGACATAAAAAACACTAGAAAATTTCAAAATTTTTTTTAACAAAAAGAACTAAAGCGGTACCAAACCGGTACTATACCTGAAAACCCGGTACCGGTACCGAACCGCAACCGTATCGAAATATCCGGTACCGGATTCGGTACCCACATTTCGTAAGTTTCGGTACTGGTACTAACCGAGAGCGAGACGGTACCGAGCTCATCCCTATTCTACACCAAACCGATTTTGTTGCTATCAACAGAGGGGATATGGGATATGGATGTTAAGTGCAAACACCAAGGAAATTTGTTGACAATATGTTTGATAGGCTCCATGCATTAAATACAATTTCAATAGGAATCAAGGAATTCCATTTCAGGATGTTCGCATTGTTAAAGAGGCTAATGACACTGGTTTGATAACAACAAATGATGTTTCAAACACACTCTATGGAGTTGCACTCTATCCAAAATACAATAGGAGATGTTGCACTCTATACGCTTAGCACATCTGGTGGTTTAGTTAGCACGAGAAAAAGTCCCGCGCGTTGCTGCGTGCTGACTTTTTTTTGTCAACATACATTACGATACTTATAGTTATTACATCAAACATGAAACTGTTAGAGCATATACCTATGTTATGATGTGTCTCGTGTATTGTATCTATGTGAGCGTGTCTTAGTATGATTTTTAGTGACAATATCATTGGCACCGGACCAAATGGTACGCCCGTACCATTTGGTACGCAGCCTGTTTAGTCACTAACTATAAATAGGTTCGTGTTAGAATGAATGTCAACACTCTGAGTCATTCTACACTTTCTGTGTGTGTTTTCTAGAGAGAGAAACCAGAGAGAACTTCTTTGTATCTTCAAGTGATTCAATAAGAATTCTCTTATTTACATCTCGTGTTCATTACATTGATCAAAGCATGCAGTATTTAGATCGTATCTCGGTTTTACAAGTGGTATTAGAGCATTTGGTTGCTCTACTGCTGTGTTCTTGATCAATTTTCGGATTTTTAGAGTGAGAAAGTGTGGGTTTTCTTCATTTTTTATTTTTCATCAAATTCTTCCAATTCCGAGTGTTTCCGAGGTAAAAAATGATTTCTGAGTGTTCCTAGTGAGTTTTCGCACCTTTTTGAAGCAAATTCAAGTCCAAATTGTCAAAATTCGCGAAAATCCGTCAAAATCAGCGTGGTACGTTTCTGGTCCGCCTCAAGAACATTTGGTCCGCTGCTGGTCCGCCGTTGGTCCGCTAGGCAATCTTCAAGTTGGTCCGTGGCAGTTATTTTTTTGGTCCGCCGCACCATTTTGGTCCGCCGTACCATTTTGGTCGCCGTACCAAATTTGGTCCGCTGAAATCTGGTCCGCTGGCAGTTTCTTCAAAGGGTCATAACTTTTGCATTGTAAATCGCTACGAGAGCCATAAGTACTCAAATCGATCGTCTCGACGAGCTCTACATTGTTCGTTCAAAGTTGTTTTTCAAAATCAAATTCTAACACCTTCGTTTTTGAGTTTGAAGTTTTGAAGTATCATTTTCGGTGAAAAATGTCTGATTTTCAAGCGTTTGCATTTAGGACTGTGCATAACTCGGGTATACCCGCCATACCCGTCAGAACCGACCCGGTAAACCCGAAGACCGTACCCGCTTCTTCTTTCTGGTTCGGTTATCGGTTCCTAATTTTTTATCTTCACGGGTTCGGTTCGGTTATGGGTCTACCCGACGGTAGACCGTAAACCCGTCTTACCCGATTAAAGGATTAAAAACCTCGAATAACTTGTAGGACCCTATTAATTATTTTGCTATTTCCAAAGTTCCAATCATGAAGTCGGCTGGACATAGACATACGCGTATGATTCTTCATCTTCTTCTCCTATTAATTACATTCATTAATTTGAGATACATGTATACTTTTTCTTTATTCACATGCACATGCACATGAGATGAGACATGGACATCGATCTTTTGGGATTGGCCAGCACAGCAGGCTTGGACATGAGGACTGAGGACATCGATTTTTTTTGTTTATACGAGTCTAAATAAAGGAACCGGCAGAACCGATCCTGGTACCCGCCCAAAACCGGACCGACCGCCTACAAATGGGTACGGTTCCGGTTCCCATAATTGTTTTATTCGGTTCTCGGTTCCGGTTCGGTTTTAGACGGGTCTGGCGGGTCTGACCCGTTTGCACACCCCTATTTGCAGCTATGCAAAGCACGGTACAAGCTATGCTCAATTTTGATAATGAAAGTTCCTAAGCTGTTGAAGTTGGAAGATATCAAAATTGGAAGCAACGTTTTTCTGCATACATCAGCACAAATGATATTGATTTGTGGATTCCAATTCGAACGTTGTATGTACGTCCAACTGAAGATGGAGAGTATAAAGAAATTCAAGATTTTGAAAAGGAAGAAAGAAAGAGTTATGAGCTTGAACAAAAAGTTTATGGTTATCTTACCATGGCTTTACCTACTGAGCTGTTGCATCAATTCAGCACTTGCAAGAAAGCTAAACAGTTATGGGATGCTTTATCTGCTCGATGTGAAGGCAATGACTAATACAAGAAGAGTAGACGAAAAGTGTTGAACAAAGAATTTGAAAACTTTCAACAATATGAAAAAGAAAATATTTCTGCTCTTGTTTCAAGGTTTTCACATCTAATTAGTGAAATAAAAGTGGTTAAAATTGAAAAGACCGATGAGGAATTGAAGGAGAAATTGATGGAAGCATTACCAGAAAAGTGGAAAAGTTATGTTTTATTGATTACCCATGACAAAGAATATTCTGAATTATCATTTCATGATTTAACTGGAAAGCTTCATGCTAGGGAGATGGAAATGATGACATCAAACAAGTCAACTGCTCAATTACAAAATCCTGAATTGTATCATGGTCAAAATTCTGCAAGTATCAATGCAAAGTCTAAATCATTTGGTGTTGATTCATCAAATCCACCTCAAACAGCTTTTGTTGCTGGTCATGGTTCAGGAAATTCTGGAAATTCATCAAGAGGATGTAACTTTACTATTCCAACTCATTCAAATCAGACTTCATTTTCAGCAAAAACACCGGATGAACATTTGGCATTAATTTCAGCTTTGTTATCTTCATATTATGATTTACTGAATGGTGGTTTGACAACATCTAATCTGATTGAAGAAGATTTTGATCAGATTGATCCTGATAATCTTGAGCAAATGGATATCAATTGGCAACTGGCGATGTTAGCTCAAAGAGTTAAAAGATTCAAAAAGAAGACAGGCTATCAAAGTTTAAATCCGGATGGCAAGGTTGGAATAGACAAATCAAAGGCAAAATGTTATAAATGTTCTAATTTTGGACATTTTGCTCGTGAATGTTCAAAAACAAATGCATCTTCATCAAAGCCTCCAACAGCTTTGGTATCTCAAGTCGATAAGCAATATGATTGGGAACGAACTTCTAATGGTCTAATTGCTTTAACAGCTATTACTTCGAAAGATAGTTATGATTGGGCTGCTGATGAATTTGATGATGAGTCTGCATTTCGTGCTTTGATTGCTCAAGTTGTTCATAGTGATGATGAAGAAGAAGTAACTGATTCTGAATCTGAAACAAGTGGTTCTTGAAACAGTGGCTATGAATCGGTTTGTATGTTTTGTTCTCAGAAAGACAAAAAAATTCAAGAATTGATAAAAGAGAATTGGTTGTTGGTTGATGAAAATAAAAGAAAGATAGAAGAACTGGCAAATGAACAGCAAAAGTTAGAAGATCTAATTCAAGAATTGTCTTCTCAGAAAGAACAGTTCTCAGATATTCAACGGTTTTTATAGAAAAAGAATCAAAATTTCAAAGTGTTGAACATGAGTTTGAACAGAAAATTACAAATTATCTAAAGAAAATGGCTGCAGATACAACAAATGATTTTCAAAATCTTTTCGACAAATCCAAGTCCAGACTTGATACTCTTACTAAACTTTCTGATGACCAAGTTACTAAGATTCAATCCTATCAGCTTGATATGGAAAAATTACTTGATGAGAAGAGGGAGTTGGTTAGAGTGAACAAGTTGCAAAATGCAAATTTAGAAATTCAGAAAAGAAATGAAGATAAGCTGCAGAAGGAATTGATGGATGGACTAGATGAGTTGAGATTGCAAAAGTATGAAACTCATAAAGTGGCAAAGAAGTTAATTGCAACAGAAAAAGAGTTGGCTGAAGCTAATCAAAAAATTTCTGAATTAAAGATTAAAGTCATTGATTCAAAACTTCTTTTGAACAATGTTACTAATTCACAATCTTTTACAAATTTCTTGGCAAAGGATGAGAATTTTGAGAAGATGTTCAACAAAACCGTGTCACCACCGGGAAGTCTTAAAGAAGGAGTTCATGATTTGAAAGACAAGGTTGAGGCTGGTGATTATTCTGAGTTTGTTGGTTCCAAATCTGTTGAAGAAAAGAAAGAGAACAAAGGCTAGAGTGCTGCAAATTCTGAAGCTCCAAAGGTTGTGTCTGGTTCTTTATCTAATGGCAAAGAGAAATCTGCAAGTTCAACACCTGACATTGTTGAAACTATTATTGATGCTCCAAAGGATCTCAAACAGATCAAAGCAGAGTTCTCTTGTCTGCAAAGACCGGGCATAAAACGTCTGGTTCAGAAGAGAAGGTTTCTGGAAAACATACAGGTTTGGGATTTCAAAAGAAACAGGTTAAAGTGAATGTTTCAAAGGGTCAACAGCAACAAAATTTGAAAAAAGTCAATCTGAAGCAAGTCAAGAAGGATGTGTTTGAAGCTGACAAGGTTCAACCTGAGAGGTTTTACAAACTCAAGGGTTCGGAACAAATATTTTCTGATAAAGAATTCCCACTTCATGTGTGGATGCTCAGAAAATTGCCGAAGTTTTTGTCAAGAATGTTGATCTGAAGAGCAAGAAGCCACAAGTTGCTTTATATTCTTCTGGAGGATCAAATTCTGCTCCAAAAAGCCCCACTTCAAAATGGGTTCATGATCATCAGTACCTAGTATGTGATTCCTTTTATGATCATTTTGGAGATGTTAAGGTTTGTGAAGCTTTGCAGATTCCGAAACGCCGAAATGTCAACAGTCGCTTGTGTTATAATTGTCGACAAAAAGGGCATCTGGCACAAGATTTTTCGGTTTCTGCTGCTTCTACATCAAAAAGAGGAAAGGTTCCACATGTTGGTAAATCTGCCAAACAGAGACTCATTGATGAATACGACAGAGTATTTGATGAACATCAACCTACATTTTTCAAAACTCAAGGAAGATTTATTCCTCGTTTTCAAAATATTCCATATGTAGGTTGTCCGTCACAATCGACTGTGACTGGTTCATCAGATACTGATTTACCAAAACAACAAATTTGGAAACCTAAAGTGGTTTCGAAAGGAAACCAAGATACTGGTCGACCAGAGGCGATTCGCTTCGTGTCATTTAAAAACTGACGTGTTTGACCAGTGTGCAGGTACTTCTATCGGTGATTGAAAAGTTACTGATGGAGGCGTATTCTGTTGATTTAAGTTAAATTACCTGTGATATCAATTTCAAAATTGAAATTTTTCTGAAAGCTAAAACTGCAAGGTATCCATGTCGAAAGGTCAATTTTCTTTATTTTACATTTCGTATGTAGTTTAGGGGGAGAAAATTGAAATTACCAAAAAAAAAAAATAGTGTCTTTTTGTTTTTGTTAAAATGAAATCCAAAAATAGAGTTTTCATTTTAAGGGGGAGAAAAAGGTAAAATACAAAAACATTGAAAAACTATAAATAAAAAAAAACTTTGAAAAATGAGAAATTGTATCCGACATGATTGGGAAATGATTGTACATTGGCTTACGTGTCTGACTCGTGGATAAATTAGATGAAAAAGCCATAAGATCATTGTTCGATGTGCTTGGTAGGCTCGACATTCAATCAGAAAGTATTCAAATGTGATAAACACATTAAATACTAATGCTTGACTAAGTGGACAACATCTTGATGCGTATCTCATGATATATCAAGAAAAAGATATGTGAAAAAGAAAATGAGAAGTCACTGTGTATACATGTGTTCATTTTGCAAACATTTAAACTTGTTTGATATTCTTTATTTTGTCAAACGATCGGACTTTCTCTGCGTATCGAAAGATTGACCTGATTGTTGTTCGTTTGACGTTCTGCTATATTTTCTTTGGTGTTTCGTATAACTTATCGGACTTTCTCTGCGTGTACGGGAGTACCGACCTGATTGTTGTTGGGTTATACAATTTTAACTTGTTTTTATTTTCTTATTTTGTTGAATCCGAGGCCTTATCTGCGTATCGAAAGATCGACCTTAAGGTAGACGATTTAACGTTCTTATTTCTTTTTGCATGGAACACAGTTGACTAAATCATAAATACAATCATTATGTGATTAAGTCACAAATGAAATCACAAAGTGTGATATAAAAGAAAATACATATCTGAGTATGTTTGATAGTGTGGGGTACACTGGTCAAAGCAAATCTAATCAATACTAATAACATATCCAGATGTTATGAGTATGATTGTGCCTAAGTTTAAGATGGACAGATTATACCTGTAATCGACATGACTTGTGTGCTGAAGTAATTGAAATTGAAGTGTAGTTCAGCATGTCATGTTCAATATGATCCCAAGTTGTGATCTTTCTTGCAAAAGACAAAAATAGTGTCCGATTCTGTATTGCACTTATGCTTCATATCTGAAAAGTCTAAAAAGATTTTCGGTGTGTTTTGATATAAAGTTTCAAAAAGCCAAAAAGATTTTATTTCTTATTTGTTTTCGACCGATCGACATGTGATACGAAATCAAATTTCAAATCTATATCTTGGATTCTCGAAGAGAAATTTTGTGCCAAGATTAAATTAATTTTCAAAAGAAAAAGGAAACCGCGTTTCTGTCTTCTAAAATTGCAAGTTATATTTGTCAAGACTCAAGCATGGTGAAAGGGGGAGTTTGTTATATCTTTCACAAGTGGATCTTGAAGATCAAAGATGATTCAAGAGTGATCCAGCCATGCAAGCTTTATTTCTGACAAGATTTCTAGTCGAAGATCAGATACAACAATGTTGAAGATTGAAGACTGGAGTTTAGTTAGAAAATAGATACACTACACGTTAAGGGGGAGTTTGTTAGAGCATATACCTATGCTATGATGTGTCAAGTGTATTGTATCTATGTGAGCGTGTCTTAGTATGATTTTTAGTGACAATATCATTGGCACCGGACCAAATGGTCCGCCGGACCAAATGGTACGCCCGTACCATTTGGTACGCAGCCTGTTTAGTTACTTACTATAAATAGGTTCGTGTTAGAATGAATGTCAACACTCTGAGTCATTCTACACTTTCTGTGTGTGTTTTCTAGAGAGAGAAACCAGAGAGAACTTCTTTGTATCTTCAAGTGATTCAATAAGAATTCTCTTATTTACATCTCGTGTTCATTACATTGATCAAAGCATGTAGTAGTAAGATCGTATCTCGGTTTTACAGAAACAAGGTTAAGTTGTCTTCAAAACATCAACCAAAGTTAACTGACAATTACATCACAAATGCAACCCTTCAAACCCATCACATGACATGAGATATGTGTAGTGCTTTGACTTCAAAGTAATACCTCATGCGTATCTGTTGATCAACGTGAATACCATGACGATCGACAAAAGACTTCCAATCGTAAACACTGAACCTGTAATTTAATAAGGTAATGTAAAGGTACTATCTAATAAGTGGAAATTAGAAGTATGGATATATGTATGTATTTTTCTAAAACTGTACCTAGTGTATGTTGCCATGTTACTTTCAGCATGCAACATGTAGGCCTCAGGGTCACCATTTTCATAGATACGGTCAAGCACCATCTCATCATAGAATCCAGCTATGTTTGTAAGTGTTGTTGGTAATCGCTACATAATATGTACGACATTAAAAGTAACATTTTCATATCTAATAAGCAAATGTTTGAATCTGGTATGCATCTGAAGTATAAAGCTACTTACAAAGTTTTTACAAACAACCACGACCTCATCAAAATATGGTTGTCCCATGTCTTCAACTTCCTCTGTATCATCTGAAGCAGGAGAAAAACAGCGTATGTTGCAGCCATTAGTCGAAAACACATCCAGATACATGGTGTTATCGTTCTCAAGAGTGAATGTCATGAAGTATGCTGGCCCTATTGGAATTTGGTCTATAATGTTCTTCCAACCATTACAGATGTAGAGGTCACCATCAATTTCTCTTACCCTTACATTCCATTGTGCCTGTTCTGTAAAAATCACCTTCCTGGACCCCTTGGTGGTAAGATATTGTAACGTTTTTGAGCAAATGTTGTTGGTATTCGCTAGTATAGCAAAGGTAATATGAATTAGTGTTGTTATATTAAAGAAAAGATAAGATGGAAAGTGTAGAGAACCTACCAGCTGGTCTGATGAAGTATGGAAAAGTATCTTCCAGAATGAGTTCATTTCTGATCTATAAAGGATGTTTTGTATGAGTTATCATACAAAGTAAATGTCAGTATTTATATTATACCCAAATTGAGTAAAGTCTTTGATGAAATTTATAATGTAGAATGTAACTAATACATGCAATGAAGATCAGCGATGTAACTATGAATATGAACATGAATCGGTAATTAAAATGTTAGATCACTACATGCAATCAATAATCTTAACACTTATAACTAAATGGAGGTATACATGCAACGCAGATCAGTGCTGTAACTATGAATATGAAGATGAATTGGTAGTTACAATGTTAGATTACCACATGCAATCAACAATCTTAACACATATAACTAAACATAGTGACCGAACTATAAAAAGCCCTAGAACAGTGTCAAGAACAATAGATGTGCGAAACAGCTTACAAATCAAGTAGAACAAAGAAAAATTTAAGTTAAAAGATTAATGGCGTACTGGAAATTATAATTGCGTACCTTAGACAACCTGAACCAATGGCGGAAGTGTGAAGAATACAAAGAGGCGGTCACTTGTGAATGGAAAAGTGGACGGTATCTTTGCAAGTCCTGTTAGGACTTTGACTATATTTGTGTTTTTTTGGGCCTGGTTCTTTAATGTCCAATGGACATATGTTTTCCTTAAGCCCATTGAATGGTTATAATATTTATTTTAGCGTAGTTTTAATTTATAAGGGGCATAGAGTTGTTAGAATGTTGTCTTATCATTATGTGATCATTTTTTTTTTGCTAAAATAGCATAAGGTTACCTGTTTCTTATTTGTAAATTGGTTTTTGCACATTCTTTACATGTTATATAAAATTTTATTAATTATGTATATAGCATTCTTTGACCATATATTACTAAAAACTTTCATAACTATAATGTTCAAAGTGCTTAATACTTGGTTATAGTTTTGTTAAATAGATATTAAATGTAATTATATAGAAGAGATTTTGAAACATACTATATGTAATTATATAGGAGAATTTATGTAAAACACTACAAAGAAGTAAGTGGCAATATAATACTGCAACTGAAGTTTTTTAAATGAAGAAATTTATCTTCATTTGTTTAGAGATTTAGCAAGAGAAAGATCATATAAATAGATAGTAAGATATATTATATACCACCAATATGCACCCTGCTAAGAATATTTGGCTAGATTAGCATTTATAAAAGATCGTGTTGCTCTATGTATTTCTTATACAGGACCTAACATTTACATTACAAAATGGTCTTTTTATACAACTATACTGTCAGATTCAACCAAAACTTTCACTTATAGAGAAGACATTTGACATTTGATTGTGCGTTGTCACTGAAAATGTCTTCACTTTCCTTTACCAACCAGCAACAGCTACATATGTAGTCATAATATGTTATATATTCGAAGTGAGAACATAATTGTTCTTTCACTCAAAACTGTTGCTACTCCACTGCCTCAATGTCACTCCTCCTTGTCTTTCATTTTTTTCGCTGGTAATTC
>JBCNJP010000003.1:69686158-69734376 GCA_039602395.1 Deinandra increscens subsp. villosa
GATCTGAAAGTGCGTGAGCGTGTGGATCTTCTACTTAGTCGATATGAAATCAATGTAAACAAGTAAAACGCAGAGAGTAAATACAAAAGACTTGTATTAACCACTAAGAGAATCACAGAGTACACTTAGAGAATATGACACTGACTCTCTCTATTCTATACAAGATGAACTATTTATACAAGCTGGAATACGACTGGCCGAACCTCAGGTTCGGCCACAAGCTCGGAGCTGTCCGAACTTCAGGTTCGCTGGGAGTTCGGACCTCAGCTATTTTGTGTGATCCATCTTGTATTCAATACTTCACATGACGATCAGGACTATGTATCAACAAACTCCCCCTCGGCATGTGCAGTATCATCTTCCTTTATTCAAACTTGTATCTTGTATCTTCAATTAAACTCTTCCTCGATCTTGATGATGAGCTTAATCTTGAATACTTGATATTGCATCGTGTGTAATCTCTTTATCAACAATCTTCAGAAGACTTGAAGTTGTGATGTTCTCTTCTCACTTAGAAACCTGCCAACATAAATAATCTTGGTGCAAAACATCTCTTTGAGACTTCAAGATATTTTGATTTTGAAAATGGTTTCGTATTCCGTGTTGATTAATCGAAAACAAATCAGAAACAAAATCTTTTTGGCTTTTAGAAACTTTATATCAAAACACACCTAAAATCTTTTTGGTATTTTCTGATTAGAAAAATAAAAACATTACAGAATTAGACACTATTTTTGTCTTTTGTGAGAAAGATCACAACTTGGGATCATATTGGTCATAACATGCTAAACTACACTTCAATTTCAATTATTGAAGCACATAAGCCATGCCGATTGCAGATATAACTTGTCCAACTTTAAACTCTGGCACAATCATACTCATAACATCCGGATATGTTAGAGAAAGCTTGCATTGACCAGTGTACCCCACACTATCAGACATACTCAGATAGGCTTTTGCTTATCACATTCTGTGATTTCATTTGTGACTTTAATCACATAATGATTATAACCATGATGTAGTCAACTGTGTTCCATGCAAAAAGAAATAAGAACGTTAAATCGTCTACCTTAAGGTCGATCTTTCGATACGCAGATAAGGCCTCGGATTTAACATAATAAGAAAATAAAACAAGTTGAAATTGTATAACTCAACAACAATTAGGTCGGTACACCCGTACACACAAAGAAAGTCCGATGAGTTATACGAAACACCAAAGAAAATAAAGCAGAACGTCAAAAGAACAACGATCAGGTCGGTCTTTCGACACACAGAGAAAATCCGATCGTTTGACAAAATAAAGAAAATCAAACAAGTTTAAATCTTCGCAAAATGAACACATGTATACACAGTGACTTCTCATTTTATTTTTCACATATCTTTTTCTTGATATATCATGAGATACATATCAAGATGTTGTCCACTAGGTCAAGCATCAGATTTAGTGTATATCACATTTTATACTTTCTGATTTGCCGAGCCTACCTTACACACCGATCAAATGGTCTTATGGCTTGTTCATCTACTTTATCCATGAGTCAGATAATGTCAGCCAATGTACCATCATTTCCCAAACATGTTGGATACAATTTCTCATTTTTCAATGTTTTTGGATTTTTGCATTTTTCATTGTTTTTGTCTTTTCCAAATTTCTCCCCCTAAAAATGACAACTCTATTTATAGATTTTCATTTTTACGATTTGAAAAACAACACACTATTTTTGTAATTTTGCAAAAGCAAACTCCCCCTTAGAAAGAGACGGAGTAAAAAACAAGAAAAAATGGACCAACCAATACGAAAAAGAGCAGTTTAGCCTCTTGAAAACAAAAGTGAGTTTGAAATTCAATATAATTAGAATAGATATTTCACAATCAGCAACTTTTCAATCACCGAAGGTCTTCCTGAAACACCTGCTTGACACCAAATAAAACATTAGTTGTGCTGGGATCGACCCGATTCAATATCGTCGGGTCGCCCGGTGTCTTCCACAAAGTCCTTGGTGGCCTTGAAAACAACTTTTGGTTTCCAGATTTGTAAAAGTGTTAATTTTTTATCAGAACCGGAATCAGATTCAACCGACGAACTTGATTTAGACCAAGACGATTTACGAGTTGACTTAAGCTTAGGGGACCATGGTTCATCAAAAATTTGACCTTGGTTATCCACATATTTTGCAGTTTTGTGGATATATGCAGTCGTCGGACAATCAGCAACCAGATGTCCTGGTTGACGACAGACATAACAAAGTCGTTCTCGAAAATTATTTGAAAACTGTCTTGATTTTGAAAAACCAGATGAATGTTCAGAAGCAAAAGTATCAAAGAAACCATCAGAAGAGTCATACCTAGGAGATGGACTCCTTGAAGACGATGACCTTCCAGAATAATAAGAAAATTCTTTTGAAATTGGTGATTTCTTTGCAACTTTGGCTTTAGTAGTCTTGTCAACTTTCACTGGTTTCTTAGCAACAACCAGAACTTCCTTCATAACATAACCCAAGCCTTTGTGCTTAGAGCCTGAAACCTTTGACGAACCTGAAGAAGAACCTGAAGCTTCTCTTGACTTAGCGTCACTAGTGAATTTAGCTTTGATATCCCTCAGCTTGTTCTTTTCAATCAAAACTTTCTCTTCTTCAGTTGCAAATGAAGAACTAGAAGCAACCTTATCAAATATTTTCTCATTTTCCAGTAAAACAGATCGTGACACAAATTTGGGAGCTTCACCCAAAGGCTTCCCTTTCTTTTTAGCTTTAGACTTGTTCTTCTTGGATGGAGTGGCAAACTTGGAATAATCATGCAATTCATCTTTTGGATCAATCTGAGCAGCAGTAACTTCAATTAAATCCACTGGTTGAGGTACCAAGTGAACATCATCCTGCTTAGAACTTTCTGAACACTGATACTGCTTGTATAAGAAATTAAGCAATGTTGGTGACAAATTGCAATTCTTAACTTGTCGTTTCAACTCCAAAATCTCCAATTTCAAGTCATTAATTTTCTGTTGACCTTCAAACACTTCTTGTTGTGACTTGATGAACTTTGCATTGAGATCATTATATTCATAAGTCTGTAACTTTCTGATCTCACACTCTGCAAACAGTTCTTGAAGAACACTCTCCCTCTTTTGTTTATAGATCTCCACATCTTTAGTTAATACTTCATTCTTGTCTCTATACAGGACATTCTTATCTTGAAGCATTGAAATCTTATTTTGCAATTTTTCAACAGTAACAGCAGTTGTAGCTCTGTCCGAACCCCGAGTTCGGAGCGGTTATGCCAAGCTTGTCCGAACCTCAAACGAGACAGATTTCTCTCAACCTCATTCTCTCGATTTTCAACGTTCTTGACTGGAATTTTCGACAGGAATTCAAGCAAACTCGATAAAAACGATCTAGAAACAAATATTTGACGAAAAACACAATCAAAACGATCAAACGAACTCAAAAATGATTGACATTTTTGCAAAAACGTGAATTTGAACTCAAAACTCTGAAAAACACTGATTTCCGACTAGTAGAGCAAACCTAATGCTCTGATACCACTTGAAAGTGCGTGAGCGTGTGGATCTTCTACTTAGTCGATATGAAATCAATGTAAACAAGTAAAACGCAGAGAGTAAATACAAAAGACTTGTATTAACCACTAAGAGAATCACAGAGTACACTTAGAGAATATGTCACTGACTCTCTCTATTCTATACAAGATGAACTATTTATACAAGCTGGAATACGACTGGCCGTACCTCAGGTTCGACCACAAGCTCGGAGCTGTCGGAACTTCAGGTTCGCTGGGAGTTCGGACCTCAGCTATTTTGGGTGATCCATCTTGTATTCAATACTTCACATGACGATCAGGACTATGTATCAACAGGATCCACTTGAACTTCAACCGGAAGTTCAACCGGATGAACTTCTGCATCAGCAAGAAAAATTTCAGAGGTTTTCTTTGAGTTGTTGGGTTTCACAGGCTTGGTGCTGATGGATGAAAAGAAGGTAGGTTGCATTTGCAGTTCTTTGGCGCTTATCTCCCAGATCTCATCAGCAGATCTTATGTGATTTTGCTTATGTTCCTATTCCTGCATTTTTGAACTCAATGGCTTCTCAATGGTAAAATTGAAAGCAGTGGTTAGTGCATCTATGTCAAATAACCAGTCTGGTTGAGATACAAAACTGTTAAGAGATTTTTAATTAAAAGTTACATTAATGGTTTCCTCAACATTTTTAGTACTTTTATTGTATACCCTGAATGCTTTTGACATACCAGAATATCCAACAAAATATCCTTCATCTGCCTTTTCAGCAAATTTAGGCAACAACCTATTAGTTATCAAAATAGTAACAGGACAGCCGAAAGATTTAAAGAAGTAAATGTTAGGTTTTCTACCTCTCCAAAGCTCATAAGCAGTTTTATTTTTACCCTTAACAATCAAAGTCCTATTTTGGACATAGCAGGCAGTGTTTACTGCTTCTGCCCAAAATATCACAGGTAACTTAGAATCTGCCAGCATTGCTCTAGCAGCCTCAATCAATGTCCTATTTCTCCTTTCAGCAACGCCATTTTGTTGTGGAGTTCTAGGAGCACTGAATTGTCTAAGGATTCCCTTTTCCTCACAAAATGAGTTCAAAACATGATTTTTGAACTCAGTGCCATTGTCACTTCTGATTGTCCTGACTTTCATTTTTGCTTGATTTTCTAAAGATACAATTAGTGTTTTCAACAACTCACCAGTTTCATCTTTTGTTTTTAAGAAAAACACCCATGTATATCTAGTGTAATAATCTATTATGACAAAGCAGTATGACCTTTTCCCTATGCTCATTACTCTAGTTGGACCAAACAGATCCATATGCAAAAGTTCTAGAGGTTGAGTGATAGAAGACTCAGTTTTGGGCTTAAAAGAGGTCTTGTGTTGTTTAACCTTGAGGCAAGAAACACAGTGTTCAGAACAGTTGAACTGCTTGTTAGGAAGACCCTTAACCAAGCTGAGATTCACCATTCTGTTCATGTTCTTGTTGTTAACATGACATAACCTCCTATGCTACAAATCAGACTCATCCACTGAGGCTTTGGATATAAAGCATGCAATTCCACTGGCTGGAGTGACAGCAGACAGATCCAAAATATATAGTCCTTCTCTCCTAGGTGCTCTGAGCAACACAAGTTCCTCAGGGATTTTAACACTAGGTTTCAAGACTATGGCCTCTTTCTCAGTAAACATCAAATTCAAATTCTTGTCACACATTTGTGAGACACTAAGTAAATTGAAATTTAATGTGTCAACAAAATTTACCTTGTCAAAGGTAAGTATCCCATTACTGACAGCACCTTGTGCAGTAATGTGTCCTTTTGCACTCCCAAAGGCTACAGGACCTCCATTTATGATTTTGGGGTTTTCCAATACATGCTTATTTCCTGTAATGTGGCAAGTGCATCCACTATCAACTACCCATAGGCTCTGTTGGCCTTTATTATGCACCTACACACAAAGGAAATTGATTAATTGTCTAAAGGGAACCCAAGCCTTTGAGGTCTTAGGCTTGCCAGAAGCATCATAGTACTTGTATTCTTTAAGTACTAAAGTATTTAATATTGGATCCTCATTCAACAGATCATCTTGATCAATATTCAAGTGTTCAGACTGTGCACTTGATTGACATTGCTTGTCAGTTTTGCTAAGCCTTCTTTCAGCAATTTTCCTCTCTCTATATTCCCTATACTTCTTTTGTTTGTTGGTCAACACCTTTGGCAACTCACTGGGTGAGATGTAGGTCTGATCAACTCTAGTCACTGGTGAGATTCTAGCATTAAAGTTTGAAAATTTGTTGGTTTGGCTAGATCTCTCACTATGTAATGCAACAGTTGCACTTCCATGTGAGCTAGAAGGAACTTTTGGTTGAGAGTTTTGCTTGTTTTTCACAAAATTTTCTCTAGAGAAGGTTTTTCCTCTAAATGGGTTTCTCCTATTTTGACCTTCAAAATGGTCATACTCATCAGTGAACTGAACCCTGGGTCATTGTCTAGGTGCAGTAACTGATCTGAGTGTTTTGGAGATTTCCGGTTAAACTTCTCTTCCGATTGAAAATTTTTCCGGTTGAAGTTCAG
Source organism: Deinandra increscens subsp. villosa (assembly GCA_039602395.1). Taxonomy (NCBI): domain Eukaryota; kingdom Viridiplantae; phylum Streptophyta; class Magnoliopsida; order Asterales; family Asteraceae; genus Deinandra; species Deinandra increscens. The sequence continues at coordinate 69,692,261 of JBCNJP010000003.1, forward strand.
CCGGAACTCTGTTTGAGTTTAAGACTGAAAAACTTCCATTTTTGTTATTCCCAATTAAAATTTTTTTTGACTCAATATCAAAATACTTCATTGTGTTACTTCTTACAGGTGAGATTCTTCCTGTAGATCTTTTCTGAGTAAAAACATTTTTGGGTTTTAACAAGTCTTGACCTTTGCTTAATGGGTTGAATTTGCGTGTTGCAGCCATGTGTCCTTTTTCACCACAGAAAACACATTCAAACATTTTTCTTTATTAAGAATCTGTGTTTTTCGTTATTTTTTCATTAGTGACCTGGTGGTAGGTAATCTTACCCATTCTTTCAGTTTCACTTGGTTTTGGCTGCTCAGGTAGTTTGCCTCCAACTTTTGAGTCTTTTGGCTCATAAATAGTTGGTGGTGGAAAAGCAACTTTTGGTTTTAAAACCTTGGATTGGTCAACAGATGCTGAAGTTCTAGCATCTTTGACTTCACAGTTTGAAGATGGTTCAACAGATTTTGATTCAGATGAGGAAGATGCATTGCTGTCAACAATTAGACTCACACTGCACTCCTTCTGAAGTGCTTGGATTGGAGCAATAGCAGGTGAGTATTCCTTGGGTGGTTCAACATTGTTGTACCCAATACCTGTTTTCCCATGCATTGCCCCATTCCAAAGTTTCTCAACTTTCTTGTTAGCTGTTTGGAATTTGTCACAGGTGAACAAGGCAACTTTTAGCTTAATTTCAAGAACATCATTTTCTGCTTTTGCATCTTTTTTTTATTTGTCTTGAAATAGTTAGCTTGTTCAACAAGTCCTCTAATTGTGTTTCCAAAATGGAGTTAGTTTGCTTCAAAACATCAAATTCTTTGTTTAAATTTTCAATTTTGATGATGTATGCAGTTTCAGTTTTCTTAAAGCAATTCTTTAACTCATTCAAGTTGGAAACTTCATCAATCAGATCAGTGTTATGTTTCTTGTATTTTGCCACTTGTTCTATGTAGGCAGGGCTGCACAGATTTTCCAAAACATTTTTAGGAATCTCATTTACCTGTTCAGTTGAATCTTCTTTAGCCATCAAATCATGGTTGATTGGCTCAAACTCAGTGATAAAGTCATCCCACTCATAGCATTCAGTCTGGTTAGCTACAGCTGCCACCACATTTTGATTTCTAAGTGGTTTTGGTTGAGTTGGCTGCTCGTTGCTATTGTTGTTGTTTTGTTGACTGCTGCTGTTGTTGCTTCCATGATTTGATCTTTGTTGGACATTGTTGTTATTGTTCTGTCCATCTCTCCTTGGCTGCTTGCATTCCCTGGCAAATTGGCCAAGTGGGTCAGTCCGGTTCAGGTTGTGCCCAAGAAAGGGGGCATGACAGTGGTAGTGACTGAGAGGAATGAGATGATTCCTACGCGCACGGTTACGGGGTGGAGAGTTTGCATTGACTATCGCAAACTCAACGATGCTACGAGGAAAGATCATTTCCCCCTACCGTTCATTGATCAGATGTTGGAGCGTTTAGCCGGTCACAATAATTATTGCTTTCTTGACGGCTTTTCAGGTTATTTCCAGATCCCCATCGCACCGGAGGATCAGGAGAAAACCACATTTACACGTCCTTATGGCACATTCGCGTACCGACACATGCCGTTTGGATTATGTAACCCTCCAGCGACATTCCAGCGCTGTATGGTCGCGATTTTCATGATATGATCGAGGATTCCATGGAGGTTTTCATGGATGACTTTTCTGTTTTTGGGAGTTCCTTTGATCAGTGTTTGACGAGCTTATCGCGGATGTTAGCTCGATGTGAGGAGACGAACATGGTGCTTAATTGGGAGAAGTGCCATTTCATGGTTCGCGAGGGTATTGTGCTTGGACACAAGATTTCACGTGCAGGGCTTGAGGTGGATCGAGCCAAAGTTGATACTATTTCTAGACTTCCGCCTCCCACTTCTATTAGAGCGATTAGGAGTTTCTTAGGCCACGCAGGTTTTTACCGCCGATTCATACGCGACTTTTCGAAGATCACTAGGCCGATGACACAACTTTTAGAGAAAGATGCTCCATTTGTGTTTTCTGATGAGTGTCTGACAGCGTTCAACTTGATCAAAGACAAGTTGGTGAACGCTCCGATCATGGTTGCACCCGATTGGTCGCAACCCTTTGAGTTGATGTGTGATGCGAGTGATTTCGTAGTGGGAGCAGTCTTGGGACAGAGGAGGGTCAAACACTTCCATCCGATTTTCTATGCTAGCAGGACTCTTAATGATGCGCAGGAGAATTACACCACGACTGAGAAAGAGCTCCTGGCTGTTGTGTTTGCCTTCGATAAATTCAGATCGTATCTTGTCCTGTCCAAGACTATTGTGTACACGGATCATTTGGCGATTAAATATCTTTTTAGTAAACAGGATGCCAAGCCACGTCTCATTCGCTGGATTCTGTTACTTCAGGAGTTTGATATCGAGATCCGAGAGAAGAAAGGGGCCGAGAATGTTGCGGCCGGCCATCTTTCACGCTTAGAGGGTTCTAATGATGATCAACTCAAGGGGATTCCCATAAATGACTATTTCCCCCATGAGTTGCTTGATTTTTTGGAGGCGAGAGATGATCCGGATGAGCCGTGGTTCGCCGATTTGGCGAATTATTTGTCAACTGGTGCTTTGTGGAAAGCACTTTCATTCAGCAGAAGAAGAAGCTCTTATCGGATGTGAAACACTATATTTGGGAGGATCCGCATTTATATAGAGTTGGAGCTGATTCTGTGATCCGGAGATGCGTGCATGGATGTGAAGCACGTCAGATTTTGAGACATTGTCACGAGGGTCCGACCGGAGCACACTACGCAGTGCTTTACACCGCAAAGAAGGTGTTTGAGTCGGGTTTCTACTGGCCGACCATTTTCAGAGATGCGTTTGAGATGATTAGAAAATGTGACAATTGTCAGCGCGCAGGTAATTTAGGTAAGAGAGATGAGATGCCCCAGACTAGTATTCAGGTTTGTGAGATTTTCGATATCTGGGGTATCGACTTTATGGGTCCGTTTCCGCCATCTCGAGGGAATAAGTACATTCTCGTTGCGGTTGATTACGTTTCGAAGTGGGTCGAGGCACAAGCCCTCCCCACTAATGATGCGAGAGTTGTCGTGAGGTTTTTGAGGAAATTGTTCGCGAGGTTTGGTGTGCCGAAGGCACTGATTAGCGATCGTGGCACCCACTTTTGCAACGCGCAGATGGAGAAGGCGTTGCAGCGTTATGGGGTTACACATAGACTTGCTACACCATATCATCCCCAAACGAGTGGGCAGGTTGAGGTCACGAATCGTGGGATTAAACAGATTTTGGAGAAAACGGTTGGCAAGAACCGTAAGGATTGGGCGGAGAAATTGGATGACGCATTGTGGGCCTTCCGTACGGCTTACAAGACACCTACGGGCACGACGCCGTTTAGGTTGATTTATGGGAAGGCGTGTCATTTGCCAGTTGAGATCGAGCATCGCGCTTATTGGGCTATGAAGGCCGTTAATCCGGATTTAGATTAGGCGACTCGAGAACGATTCTTTTAGTTACACGAGCTGGAGGAGTTACGCGATCACGCGTACGAGACAGCAGGTTCGTACAAAGCGCGGACCAAGAGGATTCACGATAGTCATATTAGGAGGAAAGACTTCAAACCGGGAGATCATGTTCTTATCTTTAATTCGAGGTTGAAACTAATTCCGGGTAAATTGAAGTCTAGATGGTCCGGTCCTCACGTGATTAAACAGGTTTTTCTGTATGGAACGGTTTAGATTGAGGGAGTCGATGGTAGCTCGTTCAAAGTCAACGAACATAGGTTGAAGCATTACTTGTCAGGTCCGGTTGACGCGAACGAGGAGGTTGTTACGCTTTTAGACGTTCCGCCCTGATCGCGGGGCCGAGTCGGGCTGACGACTCATAAATAACTTCAGCGCTTGCGAGAGGCAGCCCGTTTAGGTTTTGAGGTTAATTTAGGAAATTGGGTTTTGTTTGGTTGATTTTTAGCTTTGTTTGACTTTTTCTTGGTCTTCTTTGACTTTTTCCGTAATTTTAGGTTAAATTAGTTGCTTTTGATCATTCTTTTTCTTTTTTATGCGTGTTTCTTAGTTTTGCAGGTTTATATATGCATCCAGGGCAGAATTCTGATCAAAGCGGGTGAGGTTTGCATCGTTTTGAGTGCCAAGTTGAAGACTTTGCAAAATATGGGTATTTTTGGAATTTTGGAGATGTTTCGGGTAAAGAACGAGCAAAACAGGTTTGTGATATCATTTTTGAGTCCCGAACAGTCCCGGGTAAGTTTTAGGGTAGTTGTAATTGACTTTTGATGGCTGGGTTTGGTTTTATCGCGATTTCGGATGTTTTTGAGTGTTAAAAGTTTTACCAAGTTTGCTGGTGCACAGCAGTCGCGGACTGCCACTTTTATTGATTAATTTTTAGCAGTCCGCGACCCATCTCTAAATCTAGTAATTTATCGCCAGTCGCCTGCCGCCAAATTTTATAAATTATTTTTAGCAGTCCGCGATTTTGCAACAGTCAAAATTAGGTCAAAAGTTATTTTCCCCTAATTTGGTCGCATTTTGCGGACCGCCATTTTTTGTTGTTTAGTTTAGCAGTCCGCGACCCATATTTAAACCAGTCCAACTTTTTTTTTTCGCCGACAGCTAATCTGATTAACAACTTTTTGGCGGTCCGCGATTTTTTTTAATAGTCAAATTTAGGTCAAAACTTTTATTTCTTTTTTTTTCCCCCAATTTCGTCCCTATCCCTTTAGGCTTCATGTTATTTTCGTTTCCTTTAGCTAGTTTCGGTTTCGTTTCCTTAGATAATTTAGGCTTCATGTTATTTTCGTTTAAATATTGTTTCTAGGTTAATGACTTTAGCTTTCGGTTGGTTTTTTTTATATATTTTCTATATATAAAAAAATAAAAAAAATAATAAAAATAAAAAAACATAAAAAAAAAATCAGAAAAATATATTTAATTAATTAGGGCTTCTTTGTTTTAATTCCATATGTTTATTTTGATCATTTAGGTTCATTGCTTATTTTAGGTTTAGTTTACTTGTTTCGTTACGATTCTTAGTTTCATTTAAATTGTTTATGTGCATTTCTCGTTTGCTATGGTCACTTAGGTTTTAATTGTTTAACAAATCAATATTGGATGCCTTGATGCTTATCTACTTGATCTCTGTCTGCTTGGTTGTTTGGAACACCCAAATTGGGTGTTGATTTTGTCCGTTTTGCGAACGGGTCATGCCCGATTTTCGGGAGATTTTGTGTCGTAATGCGAGCCATTGGTACTCAATCTCCATTCCAATGGTCCGTAGGACTGTACAATTTCTCGGGTTTGTTTAGAATTCCAGTTTGTGTGATGTTCACTTCATAATTTTTAAACAAACGTCCGCACACTAGTTTTCTAAGCTTTTATGATTCATCCTCACGTAAACCGTATCTTCATAATTTTTAAACAAACGTCCGCACACTGGTTGTACTCTCTTTATTTTGAATATTTATGTATTTTTTTAGAGGTACAAACTCGGGATATTTTTGTATATAAGTTGGGTTGACTTGATACTTTGCACTGTTATGTATCTATTTGATGTTGGCTTTGATGTGTGTTGTGTTTGACTAGATACTTACCTGAGAAGCAGTTCTGGCACCTGTTGGTCGAGAGCTGTTTCATCATTCATTTTTGGAGATATTTTGGGCTCATTTGGCATATCTTCCGGCAGTTCTGGCATTTTATTGGTCGAGAGTTGTTCGAGATTCATTATGCAGTTCACTGGCACATCGACAGTGATCAGGGGAGTATTTCAGTTCCCTTTACCTCTTTTTGTGCTTGATTGTGATTTACCGTACATTGAGGGCAATGTACGAAATAAGTGTGGGGAGGAGGGTAAATTGAACTGAAATTGTGAAAATTTTTGAAATTTTATGATCATTTCCCCCTGTTGTGTTGTTTACATGGTCCTTGATAATTGTTTGCGGTAAAAAATGGAAAATGATAGAAAAACTGGAATTTTTGGCTTTTTGGTGAATGTAAATAAAATTGAATAAAGCTGAAAGCGCGCTTAGTTTTTGATGTGCTGGTAGGCCCAGCTGATTTCTGTAAGCTTAAAAATCCTGATTTCGCTACTTAAATAAATATTTAAATAAATATTGTGGGTTCCCGCCTTTAGTGTAGTAGCAAAGCCGAAACTGCCAAATAGGCTGATAGGTACCGCAATTGAATAAAATGTTTATGATTTGGAGTTAACCCGGCACGCTATGATCTTTTTATGAAAATAAATCCGAGAAATAGTGGCGCAAAATTCGAATAAAGTGCACAAAATTCGCTGATCCTATGTTCTACCTCTAGGGATAGGGACTCCGGAGATGATCTATTGGGGTGATGTGGTTTTGTGTGCGAGGGTCAAAGCCTGCTTACTACCTCTCGGGATATGGACTCAGGAGATGTAATGTCAGGTGGAGACTCGCCCTACTTTTAGGAATAAATAAATAAATTCAATTCAAGCTCAAACCATCATTCCATCCATTCACATTCCATAATCTTCAAATCATAAATATTGTATTCAATTGCGGTGGGAAAAGCCCTAATCCAGTTTGGCCCGTGCTGATTCATGCTTTGAGACGGGATTAGGCCTAGTTGCGAATCTAATTGTGTGGGACCCATAATTGGTAATAAAATTGAATAAAGCATGTTTTAGGGCTTCGGTTTTCGGCGGTTGGGTTTATTCGGACCGAAATACCGGTAATCGTGGCTATCGTGTGAGTATCTATGTTTTTGAATAAAATATAATAGCTAAAGGTCAAATTTTCAGGTTGTGATTCCATCGCGAACTTTTTCGGGACGAAAAAGGGTTAAGTGTGGGGATATTTGATGCAACGCATCTTATATATGTTTTGGAATTACAAATCTCACATTTTTACCGGCTTTTTATCGAGTTTTGATGAGATTTTGGTACTTAATTGTTCATATATTAAATTTCAGGAAATCTGGTGATGGTGGATAAGTTATGATGATTTATGGCGGAAACGGGATGAGAATCGGAGCCCGGGAGCAAAAGATAGAAGTTTTTGAAATTTTGCTACAGTAGCCTAGTCGCGGACAGCCACTCTCTTACATTACTTTTTGGCAGTCCGCGAGTTTTTGCTTAGAAAAGAAGAAAAGTGCCAGTCGCGGACAGACACTCCTTTGTTTGAAATTCTGGCTGTCCGCGAGTTTTGTTCCCAGAAAACAGTAAAGTGCCTGTCGCCGGCTGCCAGTCCCAGAAGTTAAATTTTGGCAGTCCGCGACTACTGGGCAGTCGGCTAAAAATTCTAAAACGTGTATTTAAGCAATTTTTGAGCCTAGGGTTTAGAGGGTTGGACCAAAGAGCACGTCTTTTAGAGATCTTCGAGATTAGAGGTCATTTTGGAGCAATCAAGGGCCGGATTGAAGATTTTGAAGCTTAGATTGAAGATTTGAAGGCTTCGGTTGGAGATTTCTTCATCTAAATTGGTTTCTTCTTCCTAGTTTTTGATTGTTTGATCATGTATTACTTAGATTTGACTGATTTCATGATTAGAGATATGACTTGTGGCTGATTTCTCATTTATCACCTAGTTTAGATGAAGATTTACCCATTTTGACTTTTCGGTTTGACTTTTCAACATGATTATGTGATTTTTGCTCTTGATTCTAGTTTTGATTGTTTGGGATGATTATGTGTGCTTAATTAGCTGCTGTTAATGATGTATTATGTGGACTAATTGATAGGGATTGTGGAATTGCAACCATTATTAGTTAGTTTATTGTTGATCCTTGGACTTAAATGGGTTTTTGGGTTAATGCATGATCCGGAGACCTCCTACATGATGATATATCATTGATTAGTGGCTGATGTTGTGTGCATCCTTGTGGAATGAACTTGACCGAGTTGTTTCATTTGCTAGTTATTGGCTAGACATTGTTTGATTGGTTAGAATACTTGTGACCGCGAGATTTGAGCCTATTTATTCGTGTTTAGTGATTTCTAGGTCCTAGATAATCGGAATTAGAGTCATTGCATGTATTAGGGTTCATATAGAGAGACCTCTCTTAGTGTTTCCTGATTTATGCGAGTTTTGCTTGTTTTGACCGAAATTGTGAAACTGTTGTGCAAATTCACATATTATGCTATCTGTGCTTCATTTAGAATTGTCTGATCATTCGGGATGTGTCTATAGTCCTCCTTGGTCGGATTATTCTCACTTGGTGATAGTTTCATGTTGATAGGTCTTGTCGGGGGTCTTATGTGGGTTTAGTGGATTCTAGGCTAGGTGATATCTCTCTCATTCTGTTTTTCTGTCGTTCGCGTTGTCTGCTGTTTGTTACTATTAGTTATATTGCTTGCCTAGTTTACTTAATTCAATCATTCCAATTGCATCGGTTAAATATTAGTTATGATACATTATCGGGAGTCTGATTACGCGTCCGTGGATTGATACTCGGTACTTATTGATACTATATTGCATACGACGGGTACACTTGCCCTAGTGTATGGTTTGGTCACTCAGTATTTACCATTTTTAACTTAACTGTTTTTCTTGTTCAAATCCGACACATCATTATGTTTGCATCATAGATTAGAAGTAACATCGTATCAGTCATGCAAGTTCGCTAAGAACAGTCTGAAGTTTGTTAAGCACATAAAAAGTTCGCTAAGCATATATCAAGTTCGCTAAGAAGAGATGAAGTTCGCCAAGGCCTCATCAAGTTCGCTAAGACCATGCTCAAGTCCGCTAAGACCAATTGTAGTTCGCTAAGAAGCCAACAAGTTCGCTAAGGGTATATAAAGTTCGCTAAGGAGAATGTCGAGTTTACTAGCTGGAAGTTCGCTAAGAACAGCACAAGTTAGCTAATAACAAAGGTTCAAGTTCGCTAACAGAAGTTCGCTAAGAAGGATTCAAGTTCGCTAAGGTCTTGGTCAAGTTCGCTAAGAACAATATCAAGTTCGCTAAGCACAGGGACCAAGTACGCTAACATCAAGTTCGCTAGGAACAATTCTAGTTCGCTAAGTGCAATATGAAGTTCGCTAGGAAGAGTCACCAAGTTTGCTAAGAACAGAATCAAATCAAGTTCGCTAAGTGCACAATGAAGTTCGCTAAGACAAAAAGGGAAGTTCGCTAAGAACAACTTATGAAGTTCGCTAACCCTATACTTAGAAAAATTTTCCCAGAATTTTCCAAAATACGTTAGTCTCGGGAAAGAAAAATTCCTATCCAAGAATTCAATTCCTATACTGACACAAGACAGGAAATTCTAAATGAGGATCATCTTCGGCACGCGGGGCAGTACTTTTAGGGAATGGGTTGTAACCAAATCTTTTTAAAAACAGTTACAGTTCCGAAAATTTTCTTTTAAAATGTTATGGTTCGCTGTAACCAAGGGCTCTGATACCAATCTGTCACACCCCCAATTTCCACTAACGAATTATAACCGTGTGGGGGGTATGATCTAGACCAGGATCCTAGACTTTAGTTACAACCAAGCCATAAAATTAAATTTAACATATCATAAAACATGTTTTACCAAAATAAAGCATAGTTTAGTAAAATAGTTCAGCGAAAGCACATCAACGGGTTTACAAGTTTAGTTTGTCAAAATACATGAGTTAAGTGTTCAAAATACAGATTCCCCAAAGGTTACCAAGTCAAGTGTACTGCCGCCATCCGTGCCATCCACGATCCACCTAATGACCTGAAAAGTATCCATCAATCAAGTGTCAGTAAAAGGCTGGTGAGTTCACTAATGCGGTCTACATAACACCATGTAGACCAACAATGCATACGAAAAGCAAAAGATCAATTCGTATATAAGTTATACAAGTTTCAAGTAATATCCATATCAATAGGTAGCTAGCCTATGCTTATGTTCACCTGAACGTTCGAAACCAAATCTGACAATGTATCACAGGCATAACCTATGTAATTTTGCCTTCCCCGTGTCTTTTCCGATCACGGTAGTCCTAGGCTAATATTGGTCTCAGTCCGACCGCCAGTCGGGAGGGTGCATCATGTGCACCGCTGAGCGGGAGTGTCAATCCCCAGTAGTACTACTCAACATTACCTCGCTATTCTATATTAATGGCCCGATAAAGTAAGGACTTTTGATATTAAAAGCAATTCAGTGAAACATGTGATATATAGTGGATAACTACTTAAGTAAAAAAATACCTTTACCGTGTTATTGCCATCCTTTACCAGATGCAACTATAAGAGTAAGTGAAACTCACCTTAGGGTAAGTATAAATATCATTTATACATAAAAATCCAAATTTTCGCACGAAGCCCGGTTTCGCTTAAAATGCAAATTTTTACCAATAACACATAAGGTCACGAAATAAATTCACGAAACAAGTTACTAAAATTAATTAGCAAATAAACGTACACAAATATGTAATCATTCAAATAACGAGCCACAAATTTGCTAACGGAACTTAACGGAAAAAGTTAACGGCGTTAACATGGGAAGTGACAATTGTCACAATTTTGTTTTGCGTCCTTGTGTTTGCTAAACTTTTCCACCTGAGTCCAAAGGTTGAAAAATTTCCGTGTGACATTCCGTGGTTTGTATTTCTGTGTGAATTGAGTCCTTGTGACTAATGGGGTTAAAATTTTCTGTTAAATCAAGGGGTATTTTAGTCAATTAACATAAGAGGGACTAATTATGTAAAATTATAATATGTTTAAAACCATAAGGACTAATTATGTAATTATCATTAAATAATTACATATCTGAATGCCTATAGATCTGATCTTTGAATCAAATGTGAAGTCTAGAAGAAAAGAAGAAGAATCAGATCTCAATTGTCTCTTCTTGTTCTATCGAAAAATAAAAAACTTAACAATTCTTTCACCTTTAATTTTGGTTCAATCCCTGGTTAAAGAACAAAAAAGCACTCGATCATGTCGTTTCTTCAACCATTCTTCGTCGTTTGTTCTACTGGAAACTGCAGCCGGCTCCCCAACGGCCATCATCACCACCACCCCAGCCGCTGCCGCTAGCCAAAAAATGTCACCATTATTTCTCCTTCTCCTATTATTGATCAAGCTAGATGTCACTGGATCTGGATTTTGCAAGTCGGATGCCGATGCCGCTGCTTGTGGTGTCTCCGACCCCCATCGCCATCAATCTAACAATCATAAACCACCACCAACCACCATCATCTTCATATAAAGTTGCAGGTGCCATTAACGATCATAATTTGAAATCAAAGAAAACATATCTAGATACGATCCATTTTTAGAAAAATCACACTGATTAGTTCGGGTCAGTTCGGGTTGCGTAGGGAACCCGAACCAAAGCCGGAAATTGGTACACAACACGCGGCAAAACTAATTGATGCAAAATTTGGCAACGGGTACGGAGACATGAAACCGTCGGGAAATCTGGGCGTAATCAGAGGTGGTGGCGAGTCGGAAGTGTCCGATACCGAGTCCGGTTTCGACGGGGAGGTTTAAGGGTGAGTTGACTGGGTCACGACACTCGAGGAGTGACAAGAGCCATTCGAATGAGGTTGAAGGAGAGGGGAGATGGGGAGGTGGAAAGGTGTCGCGGGCGGGAGGGTTTAAGGTTGAAGAAGATAAGAGGGTTATGAATTCAACTACACAATTACAAATTACCAAAACAACTCTCTTATAATTTTTTTAATAGAAATAGTCCCTCTAATGTTAATTGATTGAAATACCCCTTGACTTAACAAAAAAATTTAACTCTGTTAGTCGCAAGGACTCAATTCACATAGAAATGCAAACCACAGAGTGTCAAACGAAAAATTTTCAACCTTTGGACTCAGGTGGCAAAGGTTGCGAAACCACAGGGATGCAAACCGTAAGTAACTCTTAGATATTCCACAGGGTATTAAAAATCAGTATCTTGTCTATTATCTCCTTGAGCATTGACACTGTCTGTACTTAGATAAGTTCTTATATTGTCTGGTGTCATACCTAAAACTAAGGAGTTTATCTTGTCTACTGTATGATTTCTTGGACAGACAATTGCCTTTTTAGAAAGGTTGTCTGCAGTTGGATGCTCTAAAGTGTTATTGTCATATATAAACCTGAAAAGATCTAATAAAGCATGCTCATTATATGGAATTAAGTAATTGGACGGTATTTCTATTCTTCTTGTATCTTGAGGATCAGATGTATCTGGAATTCCTATGTCACCATTACCTATATCAAGTAACCAAGAAGCAAAGTTAGAAATTTTTAACCTAGATGCATAGTCAAGGTCAGGTTTTTCTAGACGCATATTGACAGTTAGCCTGGAAATCTTAAAATAAAGGCCATACAGATGATCGTGGTAATGTCAGTTCTAAAACCTTTGACTTGCTTGATTTACGCTTGACATGTAATGTTTGTCTAAAGTCACCGCCTAGAATTGTGGAAATTCCTCCAAAAGGCTTATCTGTGTTATTCAGTATGTCTTTCAGCATCCTGTCTAGCGCATCTAAACTATTCCGTTCCCTCATTGAAGCTTTATCCCATACGATAAGCTTTGTCTCTTCAAGCAGCTTTGACAGTTGTGTCCTTTTTGTAATGTTACAAACAGAGGTTCCAGTTATCTTGATGGGTATCCGAAATCTTGAATGTGCAGTTCTTCCTGAAGGTAAGAGCAACGATGCGATTCCTGACCCGGCTACTGCTAGGACAATATCACTAACGGAACGTAATGTCGATATGATAGTAGTCCATATGTATGTTTTTCCACTTCCTCCGTAGCCATATACAAAAACTAATACCTGTCCATTTGATGTCAAAGTGTTAATCACATAGTCATAGACCTCAAGCTGCGAACTGTGCAAACCACGATAAAGGGACTCATGTTCGTGTCTTAGTTTCTCCCTGTCATAATTTTTTCCCTCCATCAACAATTTGTTTTGTAATAGTCCAATCAACTTTGACTTTGGCAATGGCAATCCATAGTTACTGACTGAATTTGAAGGTGTTAATGTCTTAATTGCAAGTTCTATCTCATATAGAACATACTCTTGAAAGTTTTCTGAATTTATAAATCTATGAATGTAAGTAAGATCGTCAGACATCTTATGCCAATACTTAGACCAAAGTTCAAAAGGATTGTAATTTCACAATACAGTAGTGTTGGTACTAGAATTCAGGAGATACTGAGCAGCTCGGATCAGCTCGCAAGCACTTCACTGTAAGGATCCTGATTTACATTTATTTACTAACAATTGTCTTTCCCTTTTTTTGTTTGTTCGCAGGTTGACTACAGTATTAATCACATGTCCTAAAGACTCGGTCAAGCTAATAGAAACGTGGATCAAATGGACCTCAACGGCTATATGGAAGACGTGGACTTAGTTGCTACTTTTTAGGATAGGTTGTTGAAATGTAATCATTATTTAAACCGAGCTCTAGGTTTGCACACACACACCTTTTTCTCAGCAATCGCAACTCTCTACAACACTTAGAATACGAAGCTTGTTTCATTTGTACTAAAGACATTCATTATGTAAAAGTTTTAGGAGGCAGGTACTTTGAACCGGCCCCCGAGGTTTTTTGCTAGGCTCCTTGAGGATACTCAAGGATTCCTGGATTTTCCCTCGTTACATCCTCGTGTCAACATCCAAACTTGCATTTTTCTTGCTAATTTCATCAAACACTCTACCTCACTTACAAAGTTTGATCAACTAATTGCTTAGGCAGTTTTTGACCAAAAAAATTTGGCGACCACCGTGGGGCAAACGGTGTTTGAATTCGATTAAGCGCCTTGATCTTCTTCCCATAACCGATTCTTGAAAATGTCAAGCCAACCAAAATTTACCTCAAAATCTATTTCATCCTCTAAGCCCACTGTCAGCACTGGTCTCCCCCCAATGACGAAGAAAGTGACTGATACCGATGCTAGAAGAGTGGAATACCCCACTTTTATTGGATCTCAAGGTACGTCCACTGACTCTGCTATTTCTAATAATGATCTCTATGTTTTGATCAGGCAAATGAAGGCCCATGCGGATGAACAAACCAAAACCAACGAGAAAATGATGAAGGAGATCATGGAATTGAAGAAATCAAAGAAACCAGTGGAGGAAATTAGCCCTTTGATGCCAAAATCATTCGGGTTTGACTCTCCGGAAATATCGGAGCAGCCGAAACAGAAAGCAAATTCCTCTACTGATCCAAAGTCAGGTATTGCAACAGCTACTACTGCAGGATTCTCATGCTCTCAGCATCAGAAGACTTCCAGGGTGATAGATCTAGAATACTCTAGGTTCTACTCCGAGCAGCCCCCAGAATCTTACTACAGTGGATATAGAAGTCAGCAGCCGCCGAGATGCTCGAGTCAGCAACCAACCGGGTTTTTAAGCCATCAGGTGCCGGCAGTCTCGATACAACAACCTATATCTCAACCACAACGGTTTGCGACGACGAACCTTCACGAGCCTTGGAGTCAGCACTCACCAGCACCTACTATTCAGATGCTACAGGGATCTTCATCTCAACCATTCCAACAATATCGGAGCCGCTTCCGAGCTGCTCAGGATCCTCAAGGATCCTTATTTTCTAATCCTACTGTCTCTGCAGGCATATTCCCAGGTTCATCTCAAGAGATGCATGAGGGAGACTTCATCCCCATGCAAGTGGGAACCACAACTGAGCCGACTATCCTTAGAGATGCTGAATATGGACCCCAGATCCATCTTCAAACTTCCAGGGCTGGTAACAACTTTGATAGTTTTTATGTAAACCCTAACCAAGGAACTGTGCAGGATGCAGGTATCAACCCGACTATTGCTAGGGAACTTCAGAGGTTAAAAGACATGATCTCAAGTGTCCCTGGTGTTGTTCGTCCAATTCCTGAAGTGCCAGCAGGCAGCCACAGAGTTTCTAGGTTTGCGTGGCCCATTTGTGACGTGGAGATACCAAAAAGATTTCAAACCCCCAACATGAAACTCTACGATGGGAACACGGATCCTAAGGAGCACGTGGCACAATACAGGGAACGTATGGAAATCAACCCCATTCCTGTAAACATTAAAGAAGCTTGCCTATGCAAGGGATTCGACTCAACGTTAACTGGACCAGCCTTGAAATGGCTACTCAGTATCCCTCCTAATACCATTACTTCTTTTCCCCATTTAGTTAACCTGTTTAATAACCATTTTTCTTGCAGCAGGAGCTTTGAGAAGCTCACGGGTGACTTGTACAGAATAGTTCAGAAGCCCAACGAATCCCTGAGGGATTATGTGGCCAGATTCGGTCGAGAAGCTTTGGATATCCCCAACCTAGATATGGCAGCTGCTGTAGAAGCTTTCAAAATGGGAATTAGAGGGGATTCCCGCTTTTATGATGACTTGGTTATGACCCCTTGCAGGAACCTTGATGAAGTCAGAACAAGGGCACTAAGATTCATCAGATTAGAAGATGATAAGAAGGTCCAGAAAAGAGGTGATGAATCATTAGGCAGAAGGACAGATTCTCCCGGAAAGCAACAACGAACCAAACCCTATTACAGGAATGATAATTCCAGGGTCAATGCAATTGAAGATGAAGACGATGAGGAAGACTTCCCAAAGGTATCTGATTACTGTTTTTCGGTTGACACAAGTGGTTTGTTATGTGCCTTGCAGGATCTAGGTGATAAAGCCAGATGGCCAAGAAAATCAGAAAAACAAGGATCATGGAAAGATAAGTCTAAATGGTGCGCCTACCACGAAGACTTTGGGCACTTAACAGATGACTGCATAGCCCTTCGGAAAGAAATCAGTTACCTGCTCAGCAAGGGGCATCTCAAAGAATTGTTTGGCAGAAAGAAGAGTAAAACTCAAGAAGCTGCTGAGCTGCCCAAAAGAGCACAGTCGCCGCCAGCAGATGCTAAAGTGATCAACTTCATCTCAGGAGGATCTGACATATGCGGAGCCTCTTTCTCATCAGCAAAGAGACATGCCAAGGAGGCCAAAATGGATCAAGGCAGTCGGCCAAAGAAGAACGCGATATTGACTGAAGACAAAGTCATCTCTTTTGACGAAACTGATAAGCTGGATATCCAGGATCCTCACCACGACAGTCTGGTAATTACATTATGTATTGCTAACCATTATGTTCGCAGGATCCTGATAGACAATGGCAGTTCGGTCAACATCATTCAATTGGACGTGCTTAAAAAGATGAGCATTCCAGAAGAAGAGATAATTCCAAGATCCTCGGTGTTAGTAGGATTCAGTGGAGAAACCAAGCATACGGTTGGAGACATCAGACTTCCTGTTTACATTGAAGGAGTCAACTCCATGCAGAAATTCTGCGTTATTGACTCCCTTCCTTGTTGCAATGTAATCTTGGGAAGGCCATGGATCCATGACATGAAAGCAGTTCCATCTACCTATCATCAATGTGTGAAGCTTCCCACACCTTGGGGAGTTGTAAGAATACTAAGTGATCAACAAGAAGCCAAAGACGGCTATACTTCTGCTATGAAGAACACCATCAAGCCCAAGCCAGCATAGCAATTAAAGAAACCAGCACGAAGAATTCAGATGACAAAGGAATCGGAAATCAAAGAAGTTCAGCTTAATCCTGAAGATCCTGAAATCAAAGTGCTGGTAGGAACCAATATTCCTGAGGATATTGAGGAGCAGCTCGTGAACCTCTTAAAATCCAGAATCACAACGTTTGCATGGAAACATGAAGACATGACAGGTATATCTAAAGATATTATTACTCATAAACTTGGTATAGATGAATCTTTCAGGCCAATACATCAGAAAAGAAGGAAGTTCGCTCCTGAGAGAAACATCATAATCCAAGAAGAAGTTGACAGGCTGCTCAAGTCAAAAATGATTAGAGAAGTTAAATATCCTCGATGGCTGGCCAACGTGGTGGTAGTCCAGAAGAAAAACGGTAAGTGGAGGGTATGTGTAGATTACACAGACCTAAACAAGGCTTGCCCGAAAGATCCATTCCCTCTGCCACACATCGATTCTATGGTGGACGCAACTGCCGGACATGAGATGCTAACTTTTATGGACGCATCTTCGGGCTTTCAACAAATTCAAATGGAACCATCAGATCAGGAGGATACGGCCTTCATGACACCCACAGGTATTTATTGTTATATTGCAATGCCTTTTGGTTTACGAAATGCAGGTGCCACATACCAGAGGCTAGTCAACATGATGTTTAAAGACAAACTGGGGGACACCATGGAGGTATATATAGATGATATGGTGGTAAAGTCGAAAAAAGCGAAGGACCATCCTAAAGATCTTGAAGCTGCTTTTGATATCTTGGACCAGTTCAACATGAAATTGAATCCTTCCAAGTGCCATTTTGGAGTAAGAGCCGACAAGTTCTTAGGCTTCATGGTTACTGAAAGAGGAATAGAGGCCAGCCCTGAACAGATCCAAGCAATCATAAATTTGAAATCTCCAACAAATGTCAAGGAAGTTCAAAGATTAACTGGAAGAGTGGCAGCACTCAACAGATTCATATCAAGATCGTCCGAGAAGAACAAAGAATTCTATGACATATTGAAGAAGAACAAAAAGTTCGAATGGGGTGAGAAACATGAAGCAGCTCTGAGCTCCTTGAAAGAATATTTATCATCTGCTCCACTTCTAATGCAACCAGTCAAGGGCGAACCACTATCTCTCTACCTAGCAGTTTCAGGCAGCTCAGTAAGTGCTGTGCTTGTGAAAGATCATGAGGGACAACAGCATCCGGTATACTATGTAAGCAAAACATTATTAGACGCTGAAACCAGGTATTCTTATTTAGAAAAACTGATTTTAGCTCTTGTCATGGCTTCTCAAAAATTAAGACATTACTTTGAAACTCATGTTATTCATGTGAAAACTAACTATCCTGTTAAGTGTGTCTTAAGAAAACCAGAGATGTCAGGAAGAATGGCGAAATGGGCAGTCAAATTAAGTGCCTATGACATCATATATGAGCCAAGAACAGCAATCAAGTCACAAGCCCTTGCTGACTTTGTGGCTGATTTCAGCAGCGACATACTGCCAGAAGTTGAACTAGAGGTCAAGCAGCTCGAAGAAGCTTCAGGCAGCTGGACCTTGTACACAGACGGAGCATCTAACGTTAGAGGAACAGGATTGGGTGCGCTACTGAAATCGCCACAGGGGGACATTATCCCTCTATCTATCCATTGTGAATTCAAGGCTACTAATAATGAAGCCGAATATGAAGCTTTAATTGCAGGATTACAACTCGCTAAAGATATGGGTATCCAACACATTCAAGTTTTTATTGACTCCTTGTTATTGACTAACCAATTTAATGGATCTTATGCAGTGAAAGGCGAAAGGCTAACCAAATATCTAGACCTTGTAAAACAATTAGCATTATCTTTTGAAAATTGCAGCATATCACAGGTACCTAGAGAAGAAAACGCAGAAGCTGATGCTTTGGCAAATTTAGCATCATCTTTAAGGATCCCAGAAGGTGTCAAGATTCCCATAACTCACATCCTGACCCCAGCAATAGAAGAACAGGAGGTCAATGACGTCACAACAGATAAAGATCAGGAAATGATAAACTCTCAGGATCCTCAGGAATCCTGGACATACCCTATCAGGAGATTTATCCAGGAAGGAGAAATCCCCAAAAACGAGAACTCCAGACTTTTCCGAACAAAGGTAATCCCATATTCAATAATAAATGGTATCTTATACAAGAAATCTTTTGCAGGACCATACTTGAGATGTCTCGAGCAGCCTGAAGCACTTGCAGTACTCCAGGATATTCATGAAGGTGATTGTGGCAATCACACTGGGGGCAGATCACTATTTTCCAAAGTATTGAGGACAGGATACTACTGGCCTACTATGAAGAAGGATGCAATGGCCTTTGTTCAGAAGTGTGATGCATGCCAGCGTGCACGACAATATCCTCCATCAGCCTGCTGAGCCGCTCCATTCAATATCATCTCCATGGCCGTTCATGAAATGGGGCATGGATATAGTTGGTAAGCTGCCTGTAGCACCTGGAGGAAAAGTCTTCATGCTGGCCATGACGGACTATTTTTCTAAGTGGATTGAAGCCGAAGCTTTTGTTCAAGTTAGAGAAAAGGAAGTGATTTCCTTCATTAAAAGGAATATTTTAACAAGATTTGGAATCCCTTCGGAAATAGTTTGTGACAACGGGTCTCAGTTTATTGGAAAAAGAACGACTAGTTTTTGTGAGGCATGGGGCATCAAGATGGTAACTTCAACTCCCATACATCCACAAGCTAATGGCCAAGCGGAATCGAGCAATAAGATTATCATCAATAATCTTAAGAAGAAGCTAGGAGACAAGAAAGGGAAATGGGCTGAAGAGCTACCTCTCGTATTGTGGGCTGACAGAACGACCTCCAAGAATGCTACTGGTCGAACACCATTTTCCTTAGTGTTTGGCTCAGAAGCTGTAATACCCACTGAAATGGTGATGCCAACTGCCAGAACAAGCTGCCGGGATTTTGAAGCAAATAGGCAGGAACTTCTTGAAGATCTTGAAACAATCGATGAAATCCGGGACCTCGCAAAATTCAGGATGGCAGCATACCAGCAAAGGATAGCCAAGTCTTACAACAGAAATCTCAGGATCAGAAGATTTCAAGTAGGAGATCTGGTACTCAGGAAAGCTTTTCAAAATACCACCAATCCAGCACATGGAAAACTTGCACCTAAATGGGAAGGTCCTTACCTAATAGACTCAGAAGCTGGAAAAGGAGCATACAGGCTAGCTACTATGGAAGGTGAGCTGCTCCCAAGAGCTTGGAATGCAATTCACTTGAAGTTATATTTTATGTAAGTGCTTTCCGGAGCCTCTAAGCATATCCAAAAATCCTTGTGTAAACTCCAAAAACATCAGGTATGATTTTTATTCTTATTTCAATTTCGTATTATTATCTTGTGAAATGATTACTGACTTAGGCATCGGAGGGGTGTTAGCCAAACTAACACCCACCCCTCACCAAGCCTTGAAGTATTTTGCAGATGTTCTAAGCACTTTGTCATAAGTTAGAGGCTGATCACCTCTTCTAAGTATAAAGCATTCTGAATGCAATCAAAGGTTTAGGAGGTTTTCACCTTCTCGTTCACTAATGGGAATCGCCAGGAGCGCAAGACCCTCGCCAGGAGCGCACGGTGGTGGCCTATGGTTCAAGGTGGTGTGACCAGTCCATCTGAGGGTGGCTGATAATTTCGTCACCGTTGGCCATAGAGTGCACTTCAAAATGGGTGGCAGACGTGTCATCTCGAAAAGGTTCTAAGGGTTTTGACATTTTCATGTCAACAAAGGTTTGGGTACATTCGTGTCTCTCAAGTTTTGGTCTTGACCCCAGTTGGCTTAGTCCCAAGTCTTTTTTGAGCTCGACCTCAGTTTAATAAAGGTTTTTAATGTTTTCACATTAACTAAGGTTTAGGCGCTTTCGTGTCTCTCAAGTTTTGGGCTTGACCCCAGTTGGCTTAGACCCAAGATTTACAAGGCATTTCTTGCCTCAAAGGATTAAGATGGGCTTGATCCCTGTTTGGCTCATTCCCAAGTACCTGGGTTTTGTCCTTAGGATTCCACCAAATCTACCTAAAGGATCCTTGAGGATCTTCAAGGATCTTGACTGTTTCAACGAATGGAATTTTCTTGAACAGGTTACATTGGTATTACTTATGTTACGTATTTTTATTACTAAGTATTGGCTAGCATCATGGTTTGTTAACATTGGAAAAGTTTTATAGACTTTTGAGTTTTCTAAACTGGTTATTAAGCATCCTTTAGGATCCTCATTCAGATATTTTTCAGAATAACCAGAAATACGTACAACACACCATGATGATCAAGATACTACTAAGTCATATATATGCAGGAAATTAAAGGAGTTGACCCCAGGCTTCGTCTTGGAACCCAAGATCCCTCCACCTGAGGCCAACCATATTGTCTAAAGAGCTTGGATTTTGCCTTGAAACTCAAGGTCCCTCCATCCAAGCCCCCAAAAGTTAAAGTATTTTGTTTCTACCACAACCATTGTTTAAAAACAACACAAACCAAACAACCTAAAAAAGCGGGCTCCGACCTAGTCAAGATTGCCTTCATCGCCCAACTTATCACCAGCAGCCTCCGCCTGCTCCACCTCCTTGCCCTTACCCTTTTCACCAGCTTCCTTCTCGACCTCCGGCTCAGCCTCCTTGTCAGCTTTTTCAGAAGCTTCCCCCCTCTCGGCCATCAGCTTTTTGAGACTCACCTCCCAATCCTTGACCGGCCAGCTCTCTGGAGTGAAGCCTTCAGCCTGCGCAGCAGTGGCCATCTCGATCATGCACTCAAGCACGCTGATGGCGGCTGAGGATTGAGCATTCTGCTCAGCCAGATTTAGGGCTTCAGCAGCTGCAACATCTCTTTCTTTGAGCTGCTTCTCGTAGTGGCGCGCATTGCTGGCTGCTGCCTTGCCCATCTTCTCAAGACGGAGCGTGGCCTGATCAAGTTTAAGTTCGGAGGCCTCAAGCTTCTGTTCAGCTGCCTCCAGCTTCTGCTCAGCTGCTTCAAGCTTCTGCTCCATTGCCTCCAGTTTGCCTTCAAGATCAATTACCTCGTGGCTCAGCTTATCAATGCCCTGTACCAAAGCAGAACACGTCAGAATCAACGAGGGAAGTATTATAACTACAACTTTAATATACTTCTCTATTATTAAATTATACTTACAATGTTCACCACAACTTGCAGTGAGAGCAGCTTGTTGGCAGCTGCGACAGGAGGAAGATCATCAAAACTATCCACATTGATAGTGGAGTCCGGAGCCTTACGCTTCTTGGCAGAAGAGGTCTTGGATCGAGTGCAGGGGCCCGGAACTTAGGGGCTGAAGCGTCTGTGGGAGCTTTGCTGCTGGTTTCCTCAGTCTTCTCTTTCTTGGCTATGAGCAGTTTGAGATCCTTGAAGGAGAAGTTGGAAGCTGAACCTGGAGCTTCATCATAAACAGAAAGGGATCAGTTTCCAGAAATAGCAAGGTGTAATTTAAATCAAAGAGAAAACAAGTTCCTACAAGTACCTGTAGACATGGTTCCAGAGGGGCTGAGAGGTTGCTGGGAGATACTTCTAGCACTTGAAACGTCTTCGGGTTGACAGCTTCTTTCTGCCACTGGGATGTTGTAGAGATCCTTGAGCTTCTTGGAGGATTCACGGGTTGGCTTGATCAGAGCTTCAAACTTGGGCGTTGTAAAGACAAGAAGGCAAGCATATCAATTAAGTAAAATTGAGGAGCATGTGGAATCAAAATATTACAGAAACTCTTCCTACCCTTGACAACCCATTGGGTAGGAAGGTTCTCGCAACCAACAAGGCTACTCCTTTTGACAAAGTAGAATTAACGCTTCCAATCATGGTCATTGTGAGAAACCCTAGGGATCATCTGGGCTTCTCCGGTTCTGATTTTCAAGACAAATCTACTGTTGCCATGAGTGGCTAATCGGTACACCTTGCAGATTTCGGCAACTCCAATGTTCAAGTTGCGGGTCTGGTTCAAATGATGGAGAGAAAGAAGGATTCGCCACACCATGGGCATTACTTGGGAATAGGCAAGGTTGGTGACTGAGAAGAAGTCGGTGACCAAATCCGGAAAAGGGAATGTCATTCCGAGCAGAAAAGGGTAGTAAAGAAAACAAACCCAGTCGTCGGAGATGTGGTCGGCTTTCAAAGAAGGGTCGAATGGACGGAATTCAGCTTCGGCAGGGAAGCTCGAAGATCGCTGCAACATTGCGATCTTTCGGTCATCAAAGTTGCAGGTCTCCTCCTCCGTTGCCGGAAGGAGTCCCTGGTCGGTGAAGTCGTCGGCCACTTCGTCGGTGACGGTGGCCGAAGATCGGGGCAGTTTCTTTCCCATGATCAGCGAAGAGGAAGAAAAAGAGAAAGAGTACTAACCTGTGGAAGATGGGAGATGCTCTAGGGTTTCGCCGAAAAGAAAAAGTTGTGCGAAATTATGTGGCCGAAGAAGAGTTATATAGAAAAATTAACCGAAAATGTTGCTTGGAAGTTGAGCGGATTAAATTTCTGCTTTATCATCATTATACTTCGGATAAGAGTACAAGTGTTTCAAATTTTCGACAGCTGGCTTACATGCGCCAACCGCCAAAAATTTGGGGGCAATTGTTGGTACTAGAATTCAGGAGATACTGAGCAACTCGGATCAGCTCGCAAGCACTTCACTGTAAGGATCCTGATTTACATTTATTTACTAACAATTGTCTTTCCCTTTTTTTGTTTGTTCGCAGGTTGACTACAGTATTAATCACATGTCCTAAAGACTCGGTCAAGCTAATAGAAACGTGGACCAAATGGACCTCAACGGCTATATGGAAGACGTGGACTTAGTTGCTACTTTTTAGGATAGGTTGTTGAAATGTAATCATTATTTAAACCGAGCTCTAGGTTTGCACACACACACCTTTTTCTCAGCAATCGCAACTCTCTACAACACTTAGAATACGAAGCTTGTTTCATTTGTACTAAAGACATTCATTATATAAAAGTTTTAGGAGGCAGGTACTTTGAACCGGCCCCCGAGGTTTTTTGCTAGGCTCCTTGAGGATACTCAAGGATTCCTGGATTTTCCCTTGTTACATCCTCGTGTCAACATCCAAACTTGCATTTTTCTTGCTAATTTCATCAAACACTCTACCTCACTTACAAAGTTTGATCAACTAATTGCTTAGGCAGTTTTTGACCAAAACAAGTAGCATATGTATAGACAAAGATCGTAATTCGGATGACTTATACCATGCAGATGCCTCTTCCAGTGTAGATAACCATTCTTTATTATCACCTAGCAATCCAAGTTTCTCACACGCTCTACGATATGTTGACAGATTTCTCCATTGACTGTCCGTATATCATTAAATGATCTGCAGCCTTTCTGATGTAACAGAAGCATGCGTAGGTAGAAAGACTCACCACATGACGGATGTATATATGCAAGGCGACCTATCGTTGGTATTTGATGCCTTGACCTGCGATACCACATACGATCTGATGCATCCCAGCGATATTCAGATACATAATCAATATAACGAAGATGATGACCGGTACTATCTACTGCATTGTTATTTAACCAACCCGTAAGTGTTGTTTTCTTTAAGTACGGGTTCTGAGCTATGCTTTGAAGAGATTGTGAATCTATAAAGGTAATATGTTGCATATTCTCAAGATGAACAACCAGACCTGTACTGCAGGGTCTCTTTGATGTTTGTCAAAATTCAAAATACGCCAACATGCCTCATGTAGACAGATAAAACGCCCATCCTAGAAATTTTGTATTTCATCAATATTCTTAGACCCCTGCATATGTGGAGCCACTGACCTGTTATTGGCATTTCTTATCGTAAAACGTATACGATCAACTCCCTTTGATATGTACTTGAAAAGATACTTTATAAGCATGCTCCAACCACAATACTTTACATTTATATGTGCATTAAATCTTAAGCTGAGAGTTCTATTGTATGGCACAACATATCCATTATCTATTCGAAATTTCTTTCTTGTGAAAGTATGTCGATTTTCATGTCTCATGTAATGTGGATATCCATTTTTATCAATTGTAGTTGATTCTTCATAGTCTTTTGGGTATTTTTTGGAACAATTACCATTTGACATACATGAAGCCTTTGTGTTCATTTTCCCAGATGGACCATGTATCATGAAATCAGTGACAATCTTATACAGTTCAGGCTCCTTTACATGGTCTGGAATTTCAGCAGATATGTATCTATCTAATTCCTTTGGGTTTCTAATTTTGAATGGATTAGTTACCCAAATAAGGAAATGACAATAAGGCATACCTCTTTTTTGAAACTCTACTGTATAGAGATCTGCAAACAGAAAACACAAAGCGTCTTTAGAATAATTCTCAAACGAAATAATATGTGTATAATAATAAGAAGAGACCAATAATAGTAAACATACATGCCGAAACACTGCCAAAAGGGGTAGTCTTTAAGAACTTGATGAAAACCTTCAGCTTGAATTGGAAAACTCTTGAAATGATTTCTGGTTTGTCCTGAACCTTCAACATAGGATATCTAGACATATACCTACGAATTTCTGGCCATATAACATTACAAGTGAATGTTATGAAGTATTGAGGATTTCCATATACACGACAAATAGCAAGAGCATCTTGATAGTGTTTGTACATGTATCTTGGTCCACCAGTAAATGAAGAAGGTAGAAAGTACGTTTGCCAACCTCATAACCCTCAGTATCACCCTCAGCGATAGCATCCTCGATCCCTTGAAGTAACTCATTGCGAAACTTTTTCTGATTAGTTCTAAAATATTCTAAACGACCGTGCTCGATACAAACATATGCATCGACAATGAATTGCTAGAACAGACGACCACCATGAAGCAAATGCGAATACACATTAACAGGATCATTCAAAAAGAAACTGTAATACATGATCATTGTCAACTGCCTACTTTTGCCTTTACTTTGGAACTTTAAGTTTGATGACCACCCACTCTCACTATAAGGAAATAGTAAAGGATACTGCAAAGGCATATAAGATGGATGTAGGTTACTGACTCTTCTAAGAACATCGTCTTTTGGATGTAGTATTATGTCATACTGCTCTGAAGAAGATTCAGTTCCATGTATTATAGCACCAATACAACCAGGTGTAGGTAAATCATAAGACATTTGATATTGCGAATTGAAAAGATAAATGGCAAAGTTAGAAGGATCACAAGTGGAAGTTAAGTCTCTTACGGTACGAAACAACCTGACTAACTGATTACAACTGTCCAAAACCTCAACAATGGAACTGATAATAAAGACACTTAAGACAGGACGACCATCATTTTCAAAGATCGAAATCTGATTAGAAACTTCATTTGCACAATCATATATATAGAGTTGTAAATGAAGGTTTTTTTTTGCCTTTAACAGGACAAAGAGAGCCTATTTTATGACAAACCGGCCCTCAACCTTGAAAATGTAAGGACCTGACCCATCATAAACAGATTCATCCACATTAGCTCCGAAAGATGTCATTGAAAATACATAATTATAACGCCGGACATTATCAAGAAAATCTGCCTGATAAAAAAGGTACCGGAAAAGTATAGGTGGCATCGGAAAAAGAAAGATAACCTAATGTCACCACTCTTACAACATTGATGATACCTAGGTGTTTCGTTCGGATTGGAAGAGCACAACCGTTCATGAAACCAAAACATTGCATAACACTTAGAACAAACACAGTCACAGTCACCATTGTCAATATAAGAAAGTGTAGGAGGATGTTGAGATGATAATGGTCCACATGTATTTGACTGGCTAGATGATTGTCCTCCTAAGTTCTGGTCACCATTGTAAAAAAAAGTAAACGTAGGAGGATGCTGAGATGATAATGTTGCACGTATATTAGACTGTCTTCATAGGCTCTGGTCTATACTATTATTATTCCTTCTTTTTTCTGTTAGCACTCATTATAAATTGTAAAATAAAGTAACTATTCAGTAAACCAACATGATATATAGCAAAATCAGCTTGAAATAACAACTAAATAACTGCAATTACACTAACAATAAACCACATATAACAGTCAACCAAAACAAAAGAGAAGGAAACTTACCTTCAAGCAACAGATTGATGAACAACAGCAACAACTGCAAAAAAAACGCAAACAAATAACTGATAAAAAAGAAAATGCAGTTAAAAAAATACAAAGGCAGGAAAACCTTGAAGCATATCATCGAACATCTTACATGCAATTTGACAACATCAATTAAATGACACAATTTCAAAATAACGACACGAAGGCAGCTGAAATGCATGAGAAAAACAAAAAAAAACGAAGCAACAAAGCTCGAAAAGCAAAAACGAAACGACATATGAAAAATTATGAGCCGACTAAGCTGCATGTATACCGATAACATAAATCAAGCAACAAAGACCGAAAAAACATCACAAATCAGACACCATTAACCCCAAAATTCCCTGCCATCTTAACACAAAAATGAAAACACAAATGAGAAATTAAAGGCCGTCTGAACTACATGCATATCGATTACATAAACTCAGCAACAAACAACGAAAAGCATCACAAAACAGAGACCGTTAACCCAAAAATTCAATACAAACGCACATAAAAAACAATCAGACATAAGAAATAACAGAAATCGAGTAAAGAATATCGAAATCGATCACAAATGAGCAACGAATCGCACCTGTAAACGACCGAAGAAACGGAATCCAGACAAACGATCGAAGAAACGAAGAAGAAAATGAAAAAAAATCGGCTACCTTGTATACCAATTTCAGGAATTTTACGTGTGTCTACAAAAACAACATCTGTAGAAAGAGGGAACACGCATCAAGCAAAGGGACATGATAAGTGGCAAAGAAAACAGATAAAAAACATAATAAATGAGAGAGCCGAGGGTTAGAACCCGCGACCTCCCATTTCGAACCATAACTAAGTACCGCCGGACCAGAATGCAAGATCGAGAAACCAACGAGAAATTTAATATTAAACGTCACTATACAACACGAATAAAAAAAATAAAACAAAACTACATCCACGTGCCCTCCACAGGCACTTGCCACATGGAGGGAATATTCCCTGATTAGAAAACAGCTCAGCCAACTAATTTGATATATAAGGGAATTAGTCAAGTTGGTTAGTTAGTTACTATTGGGATACAAATAAGAGATGTATTGTAGACGTTCTTTTTGTTGTATCATTTTGAGGATGTTTGAGATTGTTTCTTAAACTTTACTAACCACTTATTAGTTCTTGAAAGAAGCTGCTTGGAATAAAACTAAAAGCTAGTTACCCAAGACTGCATATTTCCTTCATGCCGATGGCCTCTTAACCAAGAGACACCAAGTGTTTATGCCCATCAGAGTGGTGCGGGTTTGAGTCTCACATAGTGCGCATTATTAATGCAATACTATGGGAGTATTGCCATAATGACATTTTCAAAGTTTAAGGTTCTTTTTTTTAAACTTTTTTGAACAAGAAAGTGTTCCCTGATATGATTAATTATCCTGGTATTTTTAGTTTGATTTTTTGTTTCTAATGTTTATAATTTTATGTGTATTTCATTAGCACAATAGGCGTTGATATGGACATTAAGGAATATACGACATTTTGTGATATACAGAACTGTAAGCACGAACGGAACCGAGATATAGAAAATCACGACTTGATCAATTCGCCTGGCACTCCGAAGTTGAATTGTGATACAAAAACACCATGTAATTCAAAAAACAGATTCCAAGGATCACCTCCTAAATGGCCAAACATAGGATAACAATGGAAAGTGAATTGTTGTTTACAGAGAAACAAACTTTAAACACATACTAATCATCTCCCATTATTCGCACATGAAAATGAAATACATAGGAAGGAAAAATTGAAATACTTATGGAAAGGAAACTAACTACAACAACTTGGCAGATATGATCGTGTATGACTAGGTCAAAGGGATCCATGAGCTGAAGTGGAGCACCCACACATCCTTCCCTGGTTGGACAAAGTTTGTCCTCAAACTTAGAACTCCATATTTGATCGGATTTGGCATAATATACTTGGCAGGTAAAACAGATTGAATATGAACTCAGAACTGGAGAGTCAAAAAACACGAATTTACATGTGGAAGTTCGAATACATCATAAGTGCTTACATTGAATACCAAACATATATATATATATATATATATATATATATATATATATATATACATATTGGAACAGTGCTTCCAGGTATCGCAACTCTTCGCATTATAACCACCCGTAACTAATTATAAATGCCGTTTGACTTTTGTAGGTTTGACCCCTTATTTAAAATAATGATTATAATTGTCACAATATCACTAATACTTATAGTATGCATCATAATAGGCTAAGTTTAATATTGCACCATCACCCCCTAAATTAAGCAAGTTAATTAGAGGATTCTTCAATCTGCTTAGCTCTCATAGATATCTTCCATTGACTAGGTTTTCTTACGTTCTCCACCCGAACTGTTATTGTTGTCTTCAACATAACGTTCATCCAAAAAGTAAGCAGATACATTGACTTGGTAGGTGGACTTTCTGATATGGCTTCAATACTAACTTTAAATCCCACTGAGACTTCTTTATTTTCTATCTTGCTACTTATTCCACTACTACTGCTGTCTAGCTGCATCTTGTTCTTTAATTTATGGTCCTTGTCTTGTGCACAATCAATGTTGTTTTTCATTGGACATTCAAAAGAATAATCACCAAATTTCTGACATTTAAAACATGTTATTTTTTAGTCTTGATTAGTTTATCCCTTGACTTTCTTGTGTGCTGTGTGTCTGATCATGTTGTTTTGATAAGCATATGCCTCTTTCACATGGATCTTCCTGTCTTTATAAACACAATAATACCTTTCAAGAACATCTAGGTATTTGACATAAATAAGTCTAATGTCCTTTTTGAACTTCCTGTCAAAGCCTAAAAGGCTGCAAGTTTCTTCCCACACTTCATTTTCAGTAACTTATCGTATCTGCCCTTTGCTTAAACAAGAACATAAAGATCAAACAATTTTACATATTGCCCATTGTGCATTTTTGGTGGATTGGCTCGATCAATTGTAATTTTTAGAAAAACTTCAAGGAACCACTCTACCAATCGTCTAAATTCATTCTTAAGTGTCTTTTTGTGATTTTTGAAAATATCATAACTTTGCATCATGTCAATGAATGTTATGCAACCTTCAATGCTAGATATAAATTCGAACCACTACATTTACTTTCATCTTTCTTCACAGATTTTGATCCATTGTGTTCACCCTCAACCTTCTCCATATTCTCTTGTATTTCATTTTGTAAGGAATTAAAGAAATTCTTCATAAATGTTTCTTCCCTACCATTACTACCACTAGATCCAGTTTAAGAAGATTCTATCACTTTCTTGTTACCTTTCTTATCAGATTCAAACATATTTACCACTCTACAAACATCACCCTTAAAGATAACATTATACTCTTGTTTCTTAAAATGATAAGGACTCATCACATTTCTACATTTCTGTTTAAAGCAGGCACATATTTTACGGATTGGATGTAGTGTTTTATGCCATCAAAACTTATTTTTGTACTGCCTATGCCCCTTATAAACAGTATGTCTGATTTATTAGTCCCAGTTTCTATACCAAAGGATATTTTAAAATTTGTGAACAGATACTTAAATGGGGATATATGATCTTTAATAGATGGATTGACATACCATATTACATGAGTGAACATTATCCTAATTAAAGAACCCTACCTTGAACCGTGGATTATAGGCGTGAAATTATGAATAGATCTATTTGAGTTGACATCCCCACCCGCGGTTAGTCGCTCTAACCATCGACATGAGGTCAATAGGCGCATAATTTTTCAAAATCTATACATTTTGGATAAGACATTGTTGTAACATTTGCATTTTACCGCTTGTGAAAACCGGCCAATTGTTGGAATTCGTGTGTTACCAATTTGTGAATTAACAGGATGTTCACAATGAATTCCTGTCACTTTTACCTCCTCTCACTTTTTTATGCCACTCAGCGCCACATCATCACATCACACTTTCACACTTTACATCCACAATACCTACACCACACCACTTTTCACTTTTTTTTATATTAAAATATCAAAAAGAAAGAGAGAGAAGAGTACGCTGAGAGAGAGATAGAGAGAATAAATGTGGGGAGGAGAGAGAGAAGAGACCGCGGTGAACGGTACCCCTAATCTTCCACCGCAGCTGTCCATAATGGTATGCCCACAGGCACCGTGGTGCCCACTAAGCTCCCCGTAAGGTGCGGTGCATGTATTGCACATATCCTCAAGTACCGGGAGAATTTTCGGATATTATTACTCAGATAATGTTTTTAAATGATTATAAATGCTTCTCAAGATAAAATATTTGTTAGTGTATGAGCGATTTGTTGTGTGAAGTATCTGAACAAGACGAAGTGTGTAAAATGGCTGTCAAACGAAGAGGGTCCGAACTGACATGAAGTGTCAGCCGAACTCACACTTCGGTTGAGTTTAGAACCACACGAACTGGTGGTTCGGGTGACTTCAGATAGCTATAGTATATATAGTCATTTTGCTTTGTAATTCAATAACATGTGGAGATCTAATATGTGTTAAGTGTGTGTTTTGTACGGTGTTTCTCTGTGATTGTTCTGAGTGTTTCTCTGATTGTAATTGTTCTTCGGTGATCAATAAAACAATCATTTAATTACGTTTCGTATCCAAAATAGCTAGATCGAGTAAACTATCCGACGCTCATGACTTTACAAGTGGTATCAGAGCTTTCTGGTTCACTCTACTGATCTGTTGTTGATATTTTTGGGGTTCTTGAAACAAAAATGTCATTTTTGAAAAATTTGGAGTGTTTTTGCGAGTTTTTGATATTTTCAGTTGTTTTTCTAATGAAAATTTCACTCCTAAATCGTTCCTTATCATTTTTCATGATCTACCGCTGAAAATCTCGTTTAAATATGTCCAAATCATAATTTTTGATCAAAAAATGTCCGGTTCGTTCCAGTTCGGGTGACGATCTGTCAGTTTCAAAATAACCGTCAACCGAAGTGGTACTTCGCTTTAGTTCGTGTTCGCTTAGCTTTAGTTCGGTTCATTTGATCCAGTTTGGATACCCTAAGTTCGAGTTCGAACGAATTCGGTTCTTGGTTCGTTTCATTTCGAAAAGTCTCAGTTCGATTAGCTTCGATGAGATTCAGTTCGCCTACTTTCCAGTTCGGTTTCATTTCGGATTAAATTTTCAGTTCGGACAAGCTCCACGGTTGAGTTCGGTATAATTTGGTTTCATATTTCAGTTTGGATAGTTTTTCAGTCGGCTAAGTTTGGGGTAATCAATTTCATTTCGGTTCAGTTCGGTTGAACAATATTTGAAGACTATCAAGATATCGGATTTCCAAGCTTTTTCCGTTATGCAAAATGCAATGCAAACCCTGATCAGTTTTGATAACGAAATCGGAATAAGTCAGAAAGTTCCCAAGTTATTGAAATTGGAGGATTATCACAATTGGAAGAAATGGTTTTCGGCTTACGTTAGCACGAATGATATCGATTTATGGATTCAAATTCAAAAGCTTTACATGCATCCAACTTATCAAGGGGTCTATAAGGAAATCAAAGATTTTTCAGTTGATGAATGGAAAAGCTATGAGCTTGAAAAAAAACTTTTGGTTATCTTACCATGGCTTTACCTACCGAATTGCTACATCAATTCAGCACTTGCAAGAAAACTAAACAATTGTGGGATGCTTTATAGGCAAGATGCGAAGGCAATGATCGATACAAGAAGAGTCGACGAAAGGTGTTGAACAAAGAGTTTAACAACTTTCAGTGAATGGTCTTAGCTCCCAAATATTCAGACAATAAAAAGAAAAACGGAAAAAAATGAGATAGTTATGAATTCCATTGATTTTCCCATTATGATAATGAAAACATCACGGCTTTTGTATCAAGGTTTTCACATCTTATCAGTGAATTGAAAGTTGTTGGAATTGAGAAAACTGATGAAGAATTGAAAGAGAAAATAATGGAAGCATTTCCAGAGAAATGGGAAAATTATGTTTTGTTGATTACACATGACAAAGAGTTCTCAACATTGCCATTTCATGAGTTAACTAGTAAACTTCATGCTCGAGAAATGGAGATGCTGAATTCAAACAAATCAACTGCTAAATTGCAAAACCCAGAATTGTATCATGGTCAGAATGCTGCTAGTATAAATGCTAAAGCTAAACCAGTCGGCATTAGTTCGGCACCAAGTACTGCATTTATTGGAAATGTGTCTGGAGTTTCTGATAATACTGATTCTTCAAGAGGTTGCAATTTTACAATTCCAGGATTAGCAAATCAAATTGCCTTTTCTGTCAAGACAATTGATGATTGTGCTACTTTGATCTCCGCTTTAATTTCATCATCTTTTGGAATGATTATCAATGATGTTAGCAATGCTCAACTGATTAAAGAAGCTCTTAATGAACTTGACGATGATCAATTGAATGAAATGGATATGGCCTGACAATTGGCTATGTTGAGTCACTGGGTCACAACAACTTTACAAGAAAAACGGAAGACGTGTTGATGGTGCTGGTGAAAATTTTGGATTTGATAAATCTAAGATAAAATTTTATAAATGTTCCAATCTTGGACATTTTGCAAGAGAATGTCAACAATCTCATGTTCATAAATCTGATTCAAAAGCTACCAATGGTTCTCAATCATCATCAAGTAATTCAAATAAGACAGTTTTCACTGTTCAAAATGAGAAGGTTATGGATTGGGGTAAAGTGTTTGATAAGTCAGCATTGATTGTCATGGATGTTCAAGATGATTATTATTCAGACACGAGTTCCTATGAATCAGCTGAAAATGAAAATTTTGAAGTTAAAATTGAACATTTACTAGAAATCAAATCAGTCTTAGTTGAAGGAAGTCAAAATGCTTACCGAAGAACTTCACTTGGTAAAGGAAGAGTTGGAGATATCTAAGAAAGATGGAAAGGATTGTGAAACAAAGAATGCAAAGTTAGTTGAATAAAATGTTGAGGTCGTTAAGGAAGTTCAGAAATGGAAGGTTGAAGCAAAAGATGTTGAAAATGATTTCAACGATCAGTTTGAGAAATCTAAGATCAAGTTTGATGTGCTTAATAAGACTTCTGATGAATTAGCAGCTAAATCAAAAATTATTTTATTGAGAATGAAACATTGTTGGAAGAAAATAAGGAATTGACTAGAGTTAACAATTTGTTGAATACCAACAAAAGAAACAAAGATAAATTAAAGAAAGAGTTGTTTGGTGAGTTGGACAATTTGGGGCTTCAAAAATCTAAAACAAATCGGGTTGCTAAGAAGTTGATTGCAATAGAAAATGAATTGGCCGAGGCACAACAAAAGATTTCAGATTTGAAGATTCAAGTAATTGAGGCAAGTCGTTTGTTGAATAATGTCACTAATTCACAATCATTCACAAGCTTCTTGGCCAAAGATGAGAATTTTGAAAGAGTTTTTGATAGGACCGTTACACCCCCGACCATTATCAAAGAAGCGGTCAATATCATGAAAGACAAAGTTGAAGAATGTGATTATTCAAAGTTTACATCGTCAAATTCTGACGAAGAGAAAGTTGTGAAGCAGAAGAAAAATAAGAAGGCTGGTAAAAAGAATGAAATGAAATCTGTGGTTCCTAAATTTTCAACATTTTGTGTCTGGTTCGTCATCGACGGAGATTGACCAGTCAGCTACTTCTACCGAGAAAATTAATCTCATACTGATATTGATGAGACGATTTTCTATGCTCAAAAGAATGTTCAAGAAGTTAAAGCTGAATTTTCTCGATTGGTGAAGAACAGGCATAAATCATCAAGTTAAGAAGAAAAAAATTCTAGAAAACAGGTTGGTTTGGGTTTTAAATCAAGAATTGTTAAAGATGGTGGTGTTCAAGCTTCAAAACAACAAAATTTGAAGAAAATTAAATTAAAGCAAGTTAAGAAAGATGTTTTCAAGGCTGAAAAAGTTCAACCCGAGAGGTTTTACAAGTTCAAGGGTTCGGAACAAATATTTTCTGACAAAGAATTTCCGCTTCATTGCGTGGATGCTTAGAAGATATCTGGCTCTTTTATGCAAACTGCTGATCAGACGTACAAGCGAAATCAAAATGCAAAATTTTCTTCTGGAGGTTCAAACTCTACTCCAAAGAGCCCAACTTCCAAATGGGTTCATGATCATCGAAATCAGGTATATGATACTTTTTATGATCATTTTGGAGGTACTCATGTTTGTGAAGTTTTGTAGGTTCCAAAAAGGAAAGACATAAACAATCATTTGTGTTATATTTGCTGACAAAAAGGGCATATGGCACAAGACTGTCCAGTTCCTGCTGCTTCTACTCACAAAACTCAAAAGGTTCCTGCTTTTGGTAAAACTGCCAGACCAAAGTTCATTGATGAACATGGCAGAGTTTTTGATGAATTTCAGCCTACATTCTTCAAAAAGCAAGAAAGATTTATTCCAAAATTTTCAAAAGTACCAATTATAGGTTGTTCGTTGCAGTCACCTATGATTGATTCATTAAAGATTGATTTACCAAAATAACAACAACAAATGGAAGCCTAAGGTGGTTTCTAAACAAAACCAGGACACGGGTCGACCAGAAGCGATCCGCTTCGGGTCATTTAGGAACTAATGTGTTTGACCAGTGTACATGTACTTCTGGAAGACCTATCGACAATTGAAAAAGTTGTTGATGGAAGAGTATTCTGCTTATTTTAAGTTAAATTTCATGTGATTCATCTTTCTAACCTGAAAGTTTTCTGAA
This sequence comes from Deinandra increscens subsp. villosa, assembly GCA_039602395.1. Classification (NCBI taxonomy): domain Eukaryota; kingdom Viridiplantae; phylum Streptophyta; class Magnoliopsida; order Asterales; family Asteraceae; genus Deinandra; species Deinandra increscens. Next base: position 69,727,594 of record JBCNJP010000003.1, read on the forward strand.
AACTTACACAGACATGTATCCGTGTCGATTGATCAATTTTCTTTCTTTACATTTCGTTTGATAGTTTAGGGGGAAAAAATTGAAAAAAACCAAAAATAGTGTCTTCTTTTTATAAAATGAAAAATCCAAAAAATAGAGTTTTTTATTTTAATGGGGAGAAAAAGCATGTTATGGAAAAATGCAAATATGGTGAAGGTGAATACATGCAAAATATATAAAATTTTGAGAAATTGATCATTGGGAAATGATGGTACATTGGCTTACGTATCTGACTCATGGATAGAGTAGATGAAAAAGCCATTAGATCATTGTTTGATATGCTTGGTAGGCTTGGCAAATCAGAAAGTATCTAGATGTGATATACACTAAATACTATGCTTGACCATGTGGATAACATCTTGAAGTGTATGTTATGACAAAAAGATAAAAATATGTGGAAAACAAAATGAGAAGTCATTGTGTATACATGTGTTAATTTTACAAAGATTTAAACTTGTTTGGTTTTTTTTTTCTCAAACGATTGGACTTTCTTTGCGTGTTGAAAGATCGACCTGATTGTTGTTCGTTTGAGTTTCTGCTTTAATTTCTTCGGTGTTTTGTATAATTCTTCGGACTTTCTCTGTGCGTCCACAAGACCGACCTGATTGTTGTTGAATTATACAATTTCAACTTGTTTTATCTTTCTTATTTTGTTAAATCCGAGGTCTTATCTGCGTATCGAAGAGATCGACCTTAAGGTAGACGATTTAACATTCTTATTTATTTTTGCATGGAACACAGTTGACGATACCATGAATACAATACTCTAGTGATAAACACAAGTGTAATCACACGAGAAAAAGAAAAATGTCTGAATATGTCTGATAGTGTGGGATACACTAGTCAAAGCAAAACTAATCAATATCTTAACATATCCAGATGTTATGAGTATGATTCTGCCTGAGTTTAAGATGGACAAATTATACCACCAATCAACATGACTTGTGTGCATCAATTAGTTGAAATTGAAGTGTAGTTCAGTGCGGTTATGTCCAATATGATTCCAGATAGTGATCTTTCTCATACCAAAAATAGATTTTGATTCTGTATTGCAATTTTATTTCACTTCAGATAATCCAAAAAGATTTTCGGTTTGTTTTAGCATAAGTTTGAAAAATCAAAAAGATTTTAGGTTTGTTTTGATATAAGTTTTCTAAAAAGCCAAAAAGATTTAGTTTCTGATTTGTTTTCGATCTGATCGACACGTGATACAAATCAAATTTTCAAAATATCCAAATCAATATCTTGGAGTCTCAAAGAGACGTTTTGCACCAAGATTATTTATGTTTGAGCATGTACTAAGTGAAAAAGAATGTAAAAAGTTCAAGTCTTCTGAAGCTGTTGATAAAGAGGAGAACACAATGTACTTCGTCAAATATTCAAGATTAGACTACCATAAAGATGAGGGGGAGTTTGATTGAAGATACGTTTTAATGGGATGAACAGATACCGCACACACGTCTAGGGGGAGTTTGTTAGTGTATGAGCAGTTCATCGTGTGAAGTATTTGAACAAGACAAAGTTATGCAAAATGGCTGTCAACGAAGAGGGTCCGAACTGACACGAAGTGTCAGCCGAACTCACTCTTTGGGTGAGTTCAGAACCACATGAACTGGTGGTTCGGGTGACTTCAGATAATTGTAGTATATAGTCATTTTTCTTTGTAATTCAATAATGTGTGGAGAGCTAATATGTGTTAAGTGTGTGTTTTGTATGGTGTTTCTCTGTGATTGTTCTGAGTGTTTCGCTGATTGTAATTGTTCTTCGGTGATCAATAAAACAATCATTTAATTACGTTTCGTATCCAAAATAGTTAGATCGAGTAGACGATCCGAAGCTCACGACTTTACAATATTTATTTATAATCAATTGGAATCAAATTGGATTCCTGGAATTAAAAATAAAGCAATTTCTGGTTTTTACGTGATTCGTCATTTACCGGGAATATCGTTATTTGTGTGTCGTATGTCAATATTGATATATTTATGAGTCTATTAGTCCTAAATCACACCACAAGTCATCACACACAAGTTGAGTCCTGAAACGTTGGTGATTAACCTAATAGTGATACGTACGTCAAAATTACCCGAAATGCGTTATATTTGATCATAATTTGATGTATGGCATGCTATTCAATTTATAAGCTTGAATGTGTTTCATATGATTGGGAATGTAAAATGGTGAAGAACGGTGAAAATAGGACTCGAAAATGATAAAGAACGAAGGAATTAGAGTGAAATCGGTAAAACCAGTAAAAACCGACCATAAATGCGTTAATTTAATTTAATTTTCATTTATGAATTGTTATACGTCATATTTGTACTTGAGTTCTGGTGGAAATGATGTAATGAATTTAATGGTAATAAAACGGGAAGTAAAAATCTTAATTATGTTGGCTAAATCATCGTTTTTTGACAAAAGTCAACCAAAGTCAAAGGGTTGCGCTGCCAGATTGCGTCGCGGTACGCGATAGGGGTATCCTCCTCCCTCCATGATACGCGTTGGGTTCAGGTCAACAGAAACGGATTTTCTCGAGTATTTAAGCATTTTAGCTCGTATTCTCTTCATTTTTCCCAACCCAATCGTGTTCCAGCCGCCATAAACCCTAAAGAAACCATTCCTCACCATTTTTGAAGATTCAAGACTCAATTTGGATTAATTAAAGCTTAGTTTTGTGTCGGTTTTTGCTCTAATTGCTATGTTTCCTCTAATCTTGCGTCCATCTTCTTAGATCCATGCTAATATATGTTAAAGATCAAATTTTTATGGCTTTCCTAGACTAGATCTTAGCCATGCATGACCTTAGATGATAGATCTAGTATAAAATTTAAATTTTTATGAATTTTATTGATTTTTATGAAGTTTCTTTGTTGGATCTTGATGGAACATGATGGATCTTGGTTAATCTTGTTCAAGTTTATATTTTTATGCATGATTCACCATGAGAATGTGATATTGTGGATAGATCTAGGGTGTTGTTCATAAAAGATGCCACTTTAAAAATAGATATATATTTTGATCATATATGCTTAGATCTAAGTAAAGTCGGTTGCTTGAGGATGATGAATGATAGATCTAGGTTATTTAAGAATAATTGGCCAAGAATAAATGGTTTGGATGTTTCGTATGCAAAAAGATTGGTTTTTGATTGAATTAATTGATTAAATTAGGGGTTAGGTTGGAAATAATCCATTTTTCGAAATATATATATATATACAATATATATATTTAGGGGAAAGTTATTGTACAAAGGGGCTTTTGCGTGCGAAGGGATCTCCACCGTTCGTTTACATGTGTTTTTGGATCTGATGGCGCTATATAGTTTCACGCTTTAAGCCACGTGATTTTGCACGGAGAATTAATTAAAAAAAGGGACCTGGAGTTTTTTAAAGGGCTAGTACCGTCTTTTTACAATTAAAACGCAAACAAAACATTAATTACACATCAACAAAAACAACGCAAACCATAACTTTTCATTAAAAAAACCACGCATAAGTTCAGTTTTTTCACGCAATCGAATAAAAATCACTAATCAACAAACTTTAAGTTCGAATTAACAAAAACAAAAACAACGCAAAAGCAAAACTTTTCATTAAAATCACAATTAAGTCCCTTTTTAACACAATGGTAAAAAAATGCCTCCTAAAAGTTTTCTTTTTGTTAGCGAACATGTTCTACATAACACGCAAGGCTTATTAAACACAACAAAATTTCAACGAATTAACATAATTAGGTTCTTTAAACGCAATGTTTTAAAATCACGCACCTAAAAGGGCTCTATACTTACTGCTTTCAATTCCTTATAAAAACAACATCAAAATCACGCATTAGCGGATGTTATTTGTTCTCGACGTAAAGTAGTAACTAAGAGACAAATAACTAAATAACGCACGTTTAGTATAATAATAACGCAAACATAAAATAGAAAATCAAATGCATTAAAACCAAAACATTCATCATCATATATAATCCATCAAAATAAACACAAAATGAAATTACAAATCATAGAACTAGTCAAAACAAGAAAGGAAATCCATCTTTAATTCAACAGACACGTTAATCAGGTTCAGAATCTTCCAAATAGCTTGAACCTGTTCCTCATCAGCTACCCCCAAGTCTGTCAAAAACAAAACAGAAATATCACGCAACAACGAAGGAGTCATTGAAGCAACTCGTCCATGATTTTGTCACGATTGGTTACACCATCTTTTAATACCTTAAGGTGTTGCTTCAGAATATCATTAAACAACACCTCTTTAGTGAAATGCTTCATCACTTTCTCATGCAATTTCTGTTTGAGATCATCGGAAGACGGTGGAGTCGCTGATGAAGAACATGAAGAGGCCATTTTCAAGTATGAAGGATTATTTACTCAACTCAAAAATATCACGCAACTCAATATAAAAAGAAGCCATAAACCCAAATTTTAAAATCGGATGGTGTAGATTTAGACACCCATTTAAAAAAAATCTATTTAACAATAAATAATAAAAAATAACGCACCACATATATAAAAATCAAAACCCTAAAACCATTTCATTGGAATAAAACCAAAAACCACCAAAAAATCAATGGCTTCTTCCTCGACTACATCACAAGCAGAAAAAATGGTGAAGGATTTGCTAAGAAACAAAATTGAAGACAATGGATCAAATCAGAAGAAACTCCTTAGGGATGCTAACAATCCTGACTTCAAATAACATCAGGGATGATATCAACCTGATTAGGGAGCTTATTCCAGAAGATACCACAAACCTCCTTAAGAATGCTGCTGCCTACGTTTCTGATCAAATAAGGTTGGACACTGAGATAACTGTGAAGGTCAAGGAATTGCTGCAACAAAACATGGAAAAGAATAAACGCAAACAAAATGGATTGAAGGGATCGAAAATTTCTAGTATCAATGTTTAGTTTTCATTTTCCTTTTCAAAATGTAATGCTTAGATTTTAATGGAAGTTATCGATCATCTTTGCCTTTTCAAAAACAACTCATATTGAAATTACGCAAAAAGGAAATAAAACACGCATCATCAATATATAAAACGCAAACGTAATGATTAAATAACACAATTATTATCAAAATAACGCATACTGATATTACACAAGCAACATAAAAATAACGTAAGTAAAACAAAATAACGCATATTTGATACTACACAATCATTCAAAAAATAACGCAAGTATTTACATAATAACGCATTTTATTGCAAAATAACGCATGTCAAATTTCTCTTCATCAGCTTCATCATCCGCATTCCCTTTATTAGCTAAGCATGTCCTTCTATCATGACTGGACAACCCACATACCAAGCATTTTCGACTCCTTTTGCCAGCATGGCTACTGGCCGATTATCTTCATCAACCTTCTTCGCCATTTCCTTCATTTGATCCCTTATAGAGCACAAGGCCTCGAGGTCTGGAGAGAGTCGATTAATAATTTATTCATAGGAAGAAATAATATCACGCAAAACTTTGTCTACTTCCTGAGCATTGGCAAAATTAGAGTCGCTGTTGACAGCCATAGCTCCTTTGCCTTTATTAGGTGCAACTTACTTTATCCAACACTTCATGATGTACTTTTCAGGAATTTCAACAACCTCAAACATCGTTAAACATAAAACACATGAGAGCACAACAACCCATAACGTTCAAAGCGTTTACAGCTACAAGTGCATGTTATATCACCATCAATCCTTGTGAAATCAACCTACAAAGAATAAAAAACATAATCACACAATGTATATTTAAAAAATAATGCAACGCTATAATACAATCACACAAAGCTACAAGATTACTTACTTCTACAAGACCAAGTCCATAAGTAGCATGATCTTTGATAAGAACCTTGACACTATTCTCTCACGGTATAGTATTCATACCAAAACAGTTCCTAGTACTGCAAAAAATCTCATCTTGAACATCGTTAAACATGGCCCCTGGTATAGATGCGTGCAGCTTGTTCCTCAAGAGAAAATTCAGTCCACATGTCAGGGAAAGAGTATCTAGAATCATGGTCATTTTTTTGATGAGTGTGTCTTTAAATCTCTAGAGAAGCTTCATAATGGTTAAAAAATTCCAAAAGTGTCATTTGGGATTTGTAACCAGAGAAAAAAAAATGATTCTCACTCTCTGATCTAGATGTCATACGCATTAGTCCAGACATCCACTCATCTCGAAAATAAGCAGGAATCCACATAGATCTCATCTCAAACATTTCCATCAACCACTTGTAAGATGTCAAATCATAATCAATCATCAAATTTTGCCACTCAGCATCAAAACAATCAGGGTCAATCGAATCAGTCCACACAATGCTACACATTGCCTCTTTAAAAATGTCATCATTACACAAAGCAGTCCCAACCTTTTTAAGGTAAAACACAACACATTAGAATGTAAAAACACATTAAAATAAAATAAATCAACCAAATGATTGGAATAAATTACTCATGGTATTGTAAAATTACGCAAATATTGAAAAGTTTACATGTAATCATTTAAAAAATATACGCAATCTATAAATTATGCAAAAAAAACCTTATCGACAACTTTCTTCATTATGTGCCACATACAGAGTCGATGACGAATCTGGTTGAAAATACATTCAATTGCTGTCTTCATGGAAGGGTCTTGATCTGTAACAACAACCTTTGGCTGAGAGCCAGAGGACTTCAAAAACATTTTAAGAAGCCACTTATACGAGTCGGTTGTTTCAGATACAACAGACCAACACCAAAAGAAACA
>JBCNJP010000003.1:69734876-69897455 GCA_039602395.1 Deinandra increscens subsp. villosa
GGGCAATGGCACCCCAACACTGGGCGATCCCGGAGTGAGTGTCTACTTATAGGAATGCGCGTCTTCATATTATCAATAAAAAGGTTATTATGCCTATAAGGGCATTTTGGTCATTTTGACCTTAAAAGAGATAAACCCTAATAAAATATTATTAGGATGATAAGATATAAATAAACGTAAGTATTATTTATAATAACTTTGCATTAATGCAATCCGATACGCGATTAGGTTAATTGTGGACCATAACGGAGGTTCTGTCTGAATAACTGATTAAAGATATCAGGTGAGTTCTATGAGCCCACTCTTTAAATGTTTTAAATGTTTTCGGGCTAGTATACATACAATACTTGTGAACATATATTCAAGATAATTGTGACTTGATACATACGTGTTATATGATGAAATTGTTATTAAATTGCTTATACGTGTTATGCAATTATGTTGATTATAAAGTGATGTGTATATACTTGCTTTGAAATTAAGTAGCCAAGTGACTAGGGAGTTGTTAGTAAACATTTAGTGAATATGAATGATTATATGAGAACAAGTGATGCATTTGCTTATATTAATATGTGGTGGATACGCCGCTGGTACATCCTATATATATACATAGTAGTATAAGTTACCCGGTATATTGGAAGTGTGGAGGATACGCCGCTGGTACATCCTGTATACATACACTAACGGTAAATTGGGGGATGTCCATTTGTTGCAGTATATGAATGCCTTATCACTGTTTAATAACAAACCTAAAGCATCTGGTTATTTAACTAGGAGTAGGTAGTATATACGATCGGATAATGAGTCATTAAGATGAAAAAAATAACCTAATAGAATGAAAGCATGAGTTGCTACTAGAACCTAATAGAGTTGAAGCATGAGTTGCTAATATAACTTATTAGAGTTAGAGCATGTGTTGCTACTGAAGACGAAGGGTCGCTGCTTCCCCATAGTGGTGGCTTAGGGAACCGTGTACGGACGGAGCGGCAGTCGGACATCGCAAAAGCTATCTTACGAAAAAGGGTAGGATGACGATTGCAGTGGCGGGCGAACCTTTCGAAGGAGATGAAGAATGAAGAGACGCTACTTCCCCATAGTGGTGGCTTAGGGAACCGTGTACGGACGGAGCTGCATTGGGCCGTTGTAATAACTATCCTTCGAGATGGGACGGAGTGTGTAGTGGTGAGCGGACTCTTCATGGAGAACTAAAATAGTTGGTTAAATATAGTGACCTAGAAGTTTACCCTAGGGTCACGGTTAATATAATCCTTATGTGTTAGGATTAATCTGTGGTATATATATATATATGTGTGTTGTGAAAATCAGGTAAACACCTAAAACGGTCCTTGAACTAAACGGTAGAACTCACCAGCGTAAGCTGACATTTTAAAAGTATGTATGCTAGGTTCTGACGCACCTATGGGTCAAGCTTTGGTCACGCTCTAGGAGGAGACGGTGAAGATGCTGGTTGCTGAAATATCTTGTCTTACGTTTAGTTTACCTTATGTTTAAATTATCGTATGTTACGTTTATGCTTCCGCTGTGTAAGAATCATCTGAGTATATAAATAAAAGTTTTAATTTTCCCCAGTTTTTGTGATCTCTGATTAAATCACGTGTTGATGAGTAAATCCGACGACGTGGCGCCAGCCCGCAAGGGGCCGGGCGTCACACTGTAAATCCTGATTGTTTAGCATACTCATAGTAGAAGGTCTCAGCTTCATTAAATGAAGAAAAGATTAAATGTTTGCCCATAGTAGAAAATGTTTGCCCTTAATAACATCACAAAACTCATATTGAGAACCTTTCCTAAACGTAAATCCTGACTGTTTAGTATACTTATAGTAGAAAATCTCAGCTTCATTCAATGAAGAAAAGATCATGCCCTCTTGAGGTTTAATTGGCATTGGAACTAGTGGAATGTAACTTTCTTCACTTCTTAATTCTGTATATCATAACTCAAAACTCACGCAACTCATAATAGGTAATGACGCATCATAACCTTTTACCAAAAAAACTCACAAAACTTAATAACGCAACTATATTTAATAAATGACGGAACAACTTTCAATAATCACACAACTATATTTAATAATCACGCAACTATACAACTTGTAACTTCTTCATACGCCAACATAAAAATAAATAACGCAACCTATTATAATAATTACGTAACCTATATTCTAAACACATTTGATAGTAAACTAAATTTCGTATTAACGTAAAGTCCAGTATGCACCACATATCAATTACCTGAGAATTCATATACTAAAACGAGTCAACATAAAGTTGGTGAGTTCATAGGTTTAGATAGCATGCATGTAAAAGTTTGATAACAAAATTTGATTGAATCATTCCATCGTTTGACAATTCGTTTAGATACTGTTTTATAAATTACCATGAATCTTGAATACCGAAACTAACTGATTACCCACTTATGATACTATGTCCAACAGTACTGCATTGCCATATATAACCGTATGTACTCTCTTGACTATTAAAACGGAGTCAGGATTGGAGCTACCAATCAGAGCAGGGGCGTTAAACCAATAGATCTATTCACGAGTCATCGTTCCTGTTTGTAAATTAATCGGATTCAACTAATAGTGGGATTTTATCATAGCATGAACAAGCATGATACAATAGGATTTGGACTAGAAAAGCTCATGTAATATATAAGGTAACAAGTAATCTATTTGTTAGGCAATGATTATGGTTGTATGAATTCTCCCCCAAGTATTAAAACAGTTAAAGAAAAGGGGCCATGAAAACTCACCTGAATGATACGATTCAGACAGTAAGGCGGAATAAGTAAGCAGTCCTAACAACGTTATAAGACATCTTAGGATATAGAAATTGAGTTGACATCTAAGTCACTCCAATTTGGTTAGTCAAGTCTTGGCGTTATGGTAACCCGATGTTATGATACGATATCATTGACCTTAAGGAAATATTTATTAAAAATAAATATTTGTTGTGCGATAATTAATAAATTAATTATATTCATGATAAATATTAGTTTAGAAATAGTTCATGGTTAAAAACATTTATCATATGAGTTTAGATTACTTTTATTGGAAGAAACAACAATTTCATTGTTAAAGTCAAAATACGTTTTTTGCCGGTTTTAGCCGTATTTCACGGTTTTGTAAAAAATGACTAAGGCAATTGACCACATAAACAAATATATATTTATTTTCATCATAATGATCATAACAAATCAGAATATACAAGTTCAAGAGTTCACTTTCCTAGTTTTGTCAGTTTTTCCGTTATGTGTCCGATTTAGCCGGTTTTGATCTTATGACTCGTTCTAGGGCTTCGTAACTTACCGAAACACTTTGTATACATGTCTTAAGTTATTTTAAGCCTCTAAAGGTGTTCCAAATAAGTTGTGTCTTTATTTGTATATCTTTACAAAAATGGGTTTTCCGGGCCCGTAAAGTGTCCGTTTTTGGTCCCGTTTTCCCCCAAATTTAGCTATTTTCAAAAGGGATCTTGTACTATGGTTTTTATGACTAAAAACATACTTTATATTCACTTTATAAAGGGTCAAAGTTTCTGTACAAAATTAGCCCTAATTTATCTATAGGTTCCTTGACTTTTTAGTGGGTTATTTTTATAGATTTAGCTGTCTAAACATATCAATAAGTCGTATGGTGCTATCCATAACCTCTTAACATGTCAAAATTTAGGATATAGGGTTCCAAAGAGTCATAAACTTCAGATCTAGTGGTTCATTCACAAAACCATGGCACATTGTACACATATTAGCATCATAACACTAGTTTTGCTTTAGATCTACATAATGTAGTATATGGGTTCAAAGTACATGTAATCAGTAGTATAAACATAATATTTACTAGATCTAACAAGAATATGAACAAATTTGTAGGTTATTAACATCATAGAAGAAACATACAAGTTTATATCACCATTTTAACCAAGACTTGATGTAGGAGTGTTAGATGCATACAAGGAGGTCATCTAACATGAAAAAACTAGAGAAAAAGTAAGAAAACGAGTTCCACTAACTTGTAGAAACATAGAGATGGATGGAGGAGGCTTGATCTTGATTCCTTGTTGCTCCTAGAAGGCTTGATCTTCAAGTGTTCTTGAGGTTTGATGAAGAAAAGCTAGAGAGAGAATAACGAGAGAGAGAGAGAGAGAGAGAGAGGCGACATGTTTGAGGGAGAGGGAAAGAAGTGTGTGTGTTTTGTGGTGGGAGGTAAAATGGAAGTAAGCTAGGGTTTCTACTTTAGGTATAGTATATATATACTAGTACACAAAGGAGGTAGAAGGGGTGTTTGGTTCAAGTGGGGTGAGGTGGTGGTGGTTTGTGGTTGAGCCGAGAAAGGAGGGAGGCCAAGGGGGTGGGGGCCGGTTCATGAGGAGCAAGGAGGAGAGGAGGAGGGTCAAAGGTTGTACATATTAGGTAGGGTGGTGATGGGATGTCTTTGGTTGTGTAAGATGATGATGATGATGATGAGGTACAAAGATGAATAACTTATTGCTTTATGGTTGGGTAATTAGTAAGTAATTAGGAGAAAGGTGGGGGATGGTTACCAGTAATCGATGGGAGGGTGTTCGGGTGTCTGTTCGAGCCGTGATCGAGGGACGGGTCGGGTTAGGCTCAAAGGTGACAAGGGTTTTGATCATGCATGGCGTGGACGTGCATGGTGGTTGTCGGGTTCGAGAAAAGAAACAAAACAAGCCGTGTTTAATCATGATTGGTTTGAATGGTAATAAACGTCTATGTTGATTATTTTATATAAAAACCTAATGGTTTTTCGTTATAATAATACAAAATAGTTCATTGATTATTTTACGTCAAATAATATTACGAACTTTGTACGTGAAATAAAATACTACAAAGGTGACGAGATAATATAAAAATTCTTTTTATATTTAGTTACACATATTGTTGTCAAATATTTCTTATTATTGAAATTCCACCGAACATATACATAATATTCTTGTTTTTTAAGGTCGATCGTCGAAATAATATTGTAGGGTTACGCCAATACTAACAGATAGTTTGCATATTACGTTATCTACTTAACTAAAACACAGATTTATGCATACGGAAACAGTAAATTAAACGTTAATTTATATAATTTTCTTTGGGCAAGTTACGGGTTGTCACAATACCAAACACAGGTTCATGTTCCATGATCTCGATAACAATTGAATAACCTTCAACAATTGAATAATCAATTTGAACCGCCAAAAAAACTATCGTGAAATCGGGGATATCGATAACGCCGATAACGTGATCTCAATTTGCTATAGAATTTATATATAGGGCAATGCTGATCTACATGAAAACATGAGGAAGATAACGGATCCCTGATTAATAGCGCGCTATAAATCATGCAAGTCTTATCATTTAAACGATGTAAAATGACGAATAAGCCCATCCGCGAAAAAAATTGATAATCCACGTTTCAACCCCTCCTCCCTTCGCACGCTTCGCACGTAAAAAAGTCTTTATATTTGAACTTTTATCTATATGGGTAAGGATCTTGCGAAAACTATTTTTTTTTGCGAAAACCTAAAAACTAACACTAAAACCTTCATAACTTTTACATACGTTAATATTTTTCTATGAAACTTGCACCAAAAATCTTAAAATTCTGTTGTCTTTGATTCTGGAAAAGAAATTGATATTTCAAAAAAAAAAAAATTAGTGCACATGTGTATTATTAGTGCACATGTGCACCATTTTCATTAGTACTACACAAATGAGAATTGTCATGCGAAAACATATTGTTTAGGTTAAAAAAATTTAAAAAACTAAAATATTCATAGAACTAATGATAATTCTACATATGCACTATAACTATTAGTTATAGTGCACATGTGTAGCATAAAATTTAAACAAATTTAAAACGTTAAATATATTTTCAGAGTTAAAGATAACACAATTATAAGATTTATGGTGCAATTTCTCTTTTAAAATATTAATGTATACGACACGTATAAAGTGCTTTATTATTAGTGCACATGTGCACTAATAAAAAACCACGAAAAACTAACAAAATTATAACGTATTTGATGCGATTTTTCTATAAAAAACATTAACGCATACTATATGTATGAGTTTTATTATTAGTGCACATGTGCACTAATAAAAAAACGACGAGACGTTAAAGTTTTTTTTTTAAGTTTCTCCAGAATTAAAGAACTCGTAATTCTAAGGTTTTTGGTGCAATTGTTTTTAAAAAATATGATCGTAGAAAAAGTTATGAAGGTTTTAGTATTAGTTTTTAGGTTTTCGCAAAAATATGTGGTTTTTACATGATCCTTACCCTATATATATATATATATATATATATATATATATATATATATATATATATATTAGTCGATTCATGCTAGATTATGTGTAATTTATATGTTTATGATTGGATTAGCGTTAGATTAATTTTGATTAATATTTGTGGCATTTGTGATTCCATAGAAATAAATATATACTGAGACGTCCTAAAAATACATAGTTTTATCTAAATTGTTTGACGCCGCATGTTAGATTTAGGAATAATCTACCTCATGACCAAGATCGTACGTTATCACCATAATTAAATCATCAACGAGTCGTCAAGTTGATTGTGTCGTGAAAAATTAATTATTTATTTATTTCAATATTTATTCCTCCATCTCGTTTAGTCGTCAAAGTCGTCTTCGGGTCTAACCGTTCCATTGCATGGTGTCATTGTCTATTCGTGTCTTATTTGCCAGGTAAGTATTCATAACCCATCTTTCATTTTAATGTTTTGGGGGTGTAACATGTATCACTATTCAAAACCCCTAACTATTTATTATGCAAAACTCTATGCGATTTATGTGCTCTATGTGTGATATTCTATTGTGTGATACTTGTTGGATTCTATGTTTGGATATTCGATAATCGCTAATCGCATGTGTACCATTAACCATCGATCTGTGGTAACAATGATAGATCTATGGACTAACAACCCACTTGACCTGCCTCGCGTGTGGCGCCGGGTGATTGCTCCCTAACTGTCTAGGTTTGGTGCACATCACATATATGACTTGTTGATCACTGTTGGATAAAACACTTGACTCATTGAATCACAATGCTTTAATCTATATAGTATGCTAAACATATGTTTACTCACAAAGTATTCGTTGTTGACCCATATTTTATACATGTTGCAGGTTTTGCTATTTGATGATGTTTAGCTTGTTTATAATACCATAGGATGCATGTAGACACAACGTGAACTAAGGTGCTGTTTGTTTTTTCAGATGTAAAATGTCTGCAGTCTGCGGACCACATCTGCAGACATCGGTAGAAGAAGAGGTGGACCAAACCTCTGTAGTCTGTAAGAAGAAGACTGTTTGTTTTTTAACTTCTGCAGACTGTTAAAATAAACTGAAATTTAAATAAACAGATCTGTTAAACTTAAAATAGTTTTTCAACATTCTCATTTAACTTAAAGTTATACAACATTGAAATAATATTCTTAAAACCACAATAATATTTTTTAAAATCATTCATTCATTCAATATTTTGCATTAACTGCTCAGCAATTCCATCTCGTAACTGAGTCATATAATCCCGATCCGCTGCAGTACCATGTGCTTCAACCTCGTCTTCATTACCATTAACGTGCACATGACTATTTTGTAACGACACATTGGGTTGATCGTATTGTGCAAAGAAGTCATCGCTCAAACCCTCTTTCCTTATAAAATTATGTAGCGCAATACATGCAATGGCAATGTTCCTTTGTGTAGCCAACGGAAATGGTGCCATCCTCTTCAATATAGGGAATCGTGCTTTTAAGACACCAAAAGCACGCTCAATGACGTTCCGAAGTTTTGCATGTGCATGGTTAAATTTTTCTTTATTGGTCAACGCACTTCTCCGACGAAAATCTCCAAGCCAATACCTCACATTACGATATGGAGCCATAAATCCTCGTGTGTGTGCATACGCGGCATCACAAAGATAATATTTTTCTGTAAAGATATAGAAAATTAACTAGAATATTAAACTAAGGTATAAATATTTTTCAAATCGTAAACGTACCTGGTGGTGGAAACGGGAATGGTGCATCTAGATCTGATAATGCCTCTGATAGTATTCTAGAATCATGTGCTACCCCTTCCCAACCGGCCACAATGAACGTAAAAATCATGTTGAAGTCACAAATTGCTAATACGTTTTGATAACAATCCCCCTTTCCCCTCCCTCTATATAAATCTTGTTGCGCTTTAGGGACAATGGCATGTATCAAAGTTCCATCTAGTGCACCAACAGCTCCTTTAAAAACCTTTCGTAGCCTCTTGTTATGTCCCGGAATGTTTGGATTCGGATTGAAAGAAGTTGGTACTATCATATCTTTTGCGAAAAGCATCATTTTATCCAACACTTCATAAAAAAATTTATGAATTGTTTGCTTTGAGTGTTGAAATCTACGCTTGATAACCACGTAACGTTGATTATGACCGATCATCATCAGAAACATAGCCATCTTTTCCTCAACCGATACATGTTTACTATCCTTTAACAAATATGTTATTCTAAAGTGTGCACATAGACGGACAAAGGATTAACGGGACATACGTAGCAATTCAATGCATTGTTTGGGATTTCCTTGCAACAACTCTAACGTGTACTGATGTCCCGTCATACGTGAATCATTGTCTCGCTTTCGTTTCGAACCTCTCTTCCAAAAAAATCGAACATACAAGTAAAGGATGATCACGAGAAGTATTTTCTTATCATGATCCATTATGATCCTGTGTTAATAAAACATAAAAAACCATTTAAAATAAGCAAGAAAACAACCATGCAATGTATTCAAGCAAAAAAAAACCGTACAATGTTTTCAACGTGGCCAACAAAACAGAATTCAACATAGCTAACACAAAAGAAGATAATGTTTCCAACATGACCAACAAAAACAAATTCAATAAAGCTTAAAGCTAACCCAAAAGTAGATAATGTACTCAACGTGGCCAACAAAAACAATTCATTACTACTTTATTAGTCCTAAAGTTGTTGCCGTCATCACGAGCCATCCTCTTAATACTTCAGGAATATCTGGTAATTCCATCCATGCCTCTCTCATGTTTAAGGTCCCTCCAAAAATATGAAATGCAACTAAGAATAAAGGATCTACCGGATCTAACCCAACCAGCTTTAACTTCTCAGAACATTGAGCAATTGTTATTTTTGGCGTTTCTTTGCCTTTAACCAAATACTGTAGAGCATGTCGTATATCGAGTGCTAAATCATCATCATTGATAGATGACGATTTGGAGGTTTTTGCTCTCTTCTTTGGTTTAGGCTCAGGATTAGGCTCGGGGCTAGGCTCAGGGGTACGCTCTGGAGTAGGCTCGAAAGTAGGCTCATGAACATAATCAGGATTAGTCTCAGAGGTATGATGATAAGTGCCGGTATCATCCTCTTCCGTGCCATTATAAGTCAGAAGTTGTTGGACACGATGATAAGAAGATGATCCAACCCCTGATCTTTGGGTTGATGTCCACTTACCATTCCCAGTGGCAGCATTACCATCAAACAATTGAGCACAAAGTTCTGGAAAAGGTAATGGAACTGATTTCAATGTTGCGGCCTTCGGATGCCCCTAAGTAAAAAATATATATATATATGATTATTTGTTTAAAGGTAGATGTTAAGAAATTATATATATGAACATACCTTCCTAAATTCTTCCCATTCCTCATCCGTTAAGGTAAAAGTGTTTGTTCGAGGGTCGTATAAGTTGCCGGTTTTGTTTTTCAAATAAACCCACCCTATGTATTTGGCTTTAAGATTATCGTAGGCATTTTTCATTTGCTTTTGAGACAAGTCCACGCCAAAGTTTTCCTTAAGAACTTTTCCTAACTTGGTCCATGAGTCTTTGTGCAAACTCAATCCTTTTCTACCCATGGTGGTTACCTTTTCAATGCAAGTCTCTAATAAGCATTTTAGACGATCATTTGACCATTGTTGTTTCTCTCCCATTTCTAGTAATTAACAAACAATCAAACAAAACATGAAAATGTCTCAACAAAACATGAAAATTGAACAACAATCCTTATATTATATTTAACTATCAATTGGTGCATATACTCAACCATTTCTCAATAGAGAATTGAACAATTAAACAATAATTTGTGTAGTATATTCAACAAAATCATGATGTGTATATTCACTAGAACTAGAACAGGTCACACAATGGGTCTCAAAACCTAACATTCAATATAGAAAATCAGTCACAAATGGATCTCAAAATAGAAAATCAGTCACAAATGGGTCTCCAAACGTTCACATTCCATGTACAAAATCACAGTAACTAATTTGTCTCAAAAGCTTAAAAATTTCAAGAACAAATCAAAGGTCTTAAGACAAGAAAATCGAAAAATACTATCAATTAATGTATCAAATCAGTGAAGGAAACGAAATACCTTGATTTGTAGTTGATTTGGAGAAGGGCGACGACAGATTTGTAGTTGATTTGGAGAATCGCGACCTGCTTGGAGACAGACGGAGACGGACAAAGTGGAGAAGGGAGAACGTCGGGGTGGAGCAGACCAGGCCGGAGAGGGCCGGAGAACGCCGGAGACGGCCAGAGACGGCCGGAGAACGACCGACCGGCGCGGTGGACGCGTCTAGGGTTTCTGGGAGGCAGCGATCGTAATTTTTGTTTTGGGGAGGGAGTGAGCGACGTTTTTTTTGTTTTAGAAGAGGTGTGAAGTGGTAAGTCCAGGTCTGTGTGAAAAAGAGGACGCGCAGATGTTTTTAAATGAAATGTCTGCGAGAAAACAAACACTCTTTTAAATGCAATGTCTGCGCGTGGTCTGCGCGGCGCAGACATAAGAGGTTAGAAGAGGTTTTTTTTTTTAAAACAAACAACACCTAAATCTTAACAAGAATGTTTGTTGTTAAATTGATGTATTTCCTTTGAATTATCATGTATAATTTATATCCTTTTGAAATGGGTTGATTAAGAATATCGCAACATTTAATAGTGTTGTGTGCATCTGGACAATCATTGCGCCCCGACATCTCCCGCTGTTGGTTGGAGTGTGATAGATTGGTATCACAACCATGGCTACAGGGATCTAGGTTATTAGAACCGGCTTGACCTAGACTTATGCCTTCAGTGTCTTGCTTGAGTGCCTCATGGATAACATGTCTATATGATTTATTTGTTTAATAATTGGTTCTTAATCATGCATGTTTTAATTGTTGCCGGCCAACACACACTATTACACAATTCATTAAGGCTTCCTAGCCTCCTTCCTTAGAAATGATGCCTTGCGTACCATCTAGGAAATTGATTTCCGATTTTATGATCTCATTAGAAATAGGACCTTAGTGATTGACATGTTGTAACTGGAAGGGTGGAAGCACCGGTAGTTAGGGTCTCTGACTAAGAAAAGTGTTGTATATTAATTTGGATTGACGGACCCGAACGCTCACCTGGGACGCCCTGATGAGAGTGTCAAAACCTATTAGGCCAAAGCATGTCAATCACTAGGATCTTACTCTGATCAGTCACGGGTGTAACTTTCCACTCGGGAAATGAGGGTCATTCTGTATGTTTTTCATAAATCATTCGATTTCGTGTTTTACGTGTTGTATGTGAAATTTTCAATAATCTATGATAATCTGAGTCACACCACCTCACTGTCACACAAGTTTTACACTTAACCTTTTGTGTCCTAAATGGATTTTCAACCTAATTTCTTGTTTTATATGTCGGTGATTTTGTGATTTTCTCTTATGATTCTCGGTATTCTATGATTTATCAAATTCAGTGGTCTCGTGATTCTAAATCGGCCACTCACCCTGATGTACCCGCTGTCTCATGGTTGTTTCTCTCTTTTCTCAGTATGGATCGCAGCACTCATTGCCGCAACCGTCAAGTGGCCCAAGAAGTTGTACGTCAAGTGACAGGTGCTCTCCCTAACCTAATTCAACAAGCACTCAATGCCAACTCCATCAGCAATGCCACCTTTGCAAAGCTCACTTGTTCTTCCAAATGCCATAAGGCGTGCAATCCTTCTAAGTGTAAACACTCTACAAACCCTACCGATCTAAAACAAGGAAACTCGGGTGTTGGGTCCTCCTCTACCAGAGCCAGCAAGAATAAGAGAAAGTCTAAGTTTACCGTTGGGGCAACAACTCCTGTTGCTCCAATTGATACTACTATCCCCGCACTTCTTGTCACTCAAGGTGTTCTCGTTGCGTCGCAATCTAAGAATCCCTATGACGGGCATCACCCTTCCTGCATTCGGTGCAACCATCACCACCCTACCCATCTTCCATGTTGGCAATGCACAAATTATGGCCTCCTCAGTCATCATGTGGGTATCTGTCGCCGATCCAGCCATCTCAGGAGCACTAGTCACCAGCCAGCTCAAGCTCAGCCTCAAATGTTTCAACCTATGGTGCTAATGCATGCTCAAGCCTTTGTTTTTTCACCAGACTACCTTTTCCTCCACCTTTGATTGCTATTTATATGGTGCCCTGATCGCATTCCTCTGGTGCATCTACTGTTAGTCACCGTTAACTTGTTGTCAACAGCAATGCTGGCCGTGGACCCCATGCTGGATCTTTCCGCTTGGATGTTGCTTGATGAATCTTATGTTAATGTGTTATAATCATTTGAAATCATTGACATTCTATGCAGTTATTTCCTATATTTTTTTATCATGTTAGAAACCTTGTCGTTCTATGTTAATTATGCATTTATGTACCCAGATATGTGTTGTCTCGTTTGATCATGAATCATTTATTCCTTACGTCACCCTTATTGATGTGTGTACGTTGGGTAAGTCCTCGTTGATGGGTTCACACGTTTACAGGTTGTGTGGTTACGGGATTACATGCAAACAAGTGGGCACATTAGCGGGTTACGAGCCTACCCGCACATGACCCTCCCGTTTCGTTTTTCAAGTTAACCATTTTAAATGCGCTCGTTTGATATATCTGGTGTATCCTCTGGGTATGTGTGTCGGGGAGTCTACCCGTTTGGAAATTTGCGAGTTTACAAGTCCACATGTTTACGGGATTACATGTGTATGAGTTTATGACTTTACGAACTTTCGAGTAGATAACCTTAAACACATACCGGTATCAAATCTATTCATACAAAGTTAGATTTTCATAATTATTGAGTTATGTCTGCCTTTTGACCTAACTCATTGATGTTCGTGCTTCGACATTGTTCACTTTTAGCACCTCCAGATCTTTTTCCTCTTATCTGGGCGTACCCTCGAAGTTTTATTTCAAGTTATCATAAAAAATCAGTGTGCCTTAAGGAAATCATTCATATCTCGCCCGGACACTTAGGTCCCGACAATTCTCGACAATAAATGAGTCTGTGGGCTTAAGTCCACAAATACTTGCGTATGGAGCGCACGCATCTAGGGCTCAAGTTATGGAAGTTCTTCCTAACAAGATGGGAATCGGAGACATCCGAAGACACATCGGGTCTTCCTATAGTTCACCAAATCAACTTTCACATCATCCTTATGCCATGCGACTCTAGTTTCCAGTGTGACAACTGAAAATTTATAGGTTAAATCCGTTAACAACCTCCGTTATCTTTTAACAACTTTCGTTATCTCATTTAACTAGAATAGTTAATGTTACATGTCATGTTAATGTCATGTGTGTTTATGTTACCGAGTCCGTTCCCGAACGTTGATTGATCACATAAATAAATCACAGATCAAATAAATATAATTTGTACAACCTATATTACGTGATTTTAAGTGAACATGTGTGTTAACTAAACTACGTGTCAATATTAATACATGACTTATGATTATGTGCTTAGTAACTTCATGAAAAATGCACGCAATACATGATACGGGAGAG
The DNA here is from genome assembly GCA_039602395.1 of Deinandra increscens subsp. villosa. Taxonomy (NCBI): domain Eukaryota; kingdom Viridiplantae; phylum Streptophyta; class Magnoliopsida; order Asterales; family Asteraceae; genus Deinandra; species Deinandra increscens. The sequence continues at coordinate 69,748,746 of JBCNJP010000003.1, forward strand.
GTTCAAATGAGAAGTTTGTTTTGGGTAAGAAGCATAAGAAGGAATTTCAGCCATTGGATCTTGATCTAATAAAAAAGGAAGGAGGGGTATTTTAGTCTTAGCCACTTTTGTTGACTTTTTATCTACTTCCCCCATTTTCTTTAAACATTCATAACTTTCACATACGACATTATTTTAAAAAAAAATTACACCATAATAACGAGCATTTTTTTATCTTTAAAATGCATATAGTGTTGCTATATAAAAAATGAAATTTTTTTTTACTCTTTTGATTTTTGACACAGGTCATTGTGCCATTGTGTCAAAATGTTCAGATCATTGTGTCATTGTATCGTCGTGTCAAAAGTATATAGTGTTGCTATATATAAAATTAAATACTCTTTCGGTTTTTGGCACAATATGAAACAATGATATGAACATTTTGACACATCATTGTGTCATTGTGTCAAAATGTTCTATCATTGTGTCATTGTGTCGTCGTGTCAAAAGTATATATAGTGTTGCTATATATAAAATTAATTACCCTTTCGGTTTTTGGCATCATATGAAACAATGATCTGAAGATTCTCACACATCATTGTGTCATTGTGTCAAAATGTTCAGATCATTGTGTCATTGTGTCGTCGTGTCAAAAGTATATATATTGTGCTGGTATATATAAAATTAAAAAAATTTCTCTTTCGGTTTTTAACACCATATGACATAATGATCTGAAACATTTTGACACAATATGACACAATGATCTGAACATTTTGACACAATGACACAACGACACAATGACACAATGATCTGAACATTTTGATACAATCGAAAGAGTAAAAAAAAATCAATTTTTTATTTAGGAACACTATACGCGTTTTAAAGATTAAAAAACGCTTGTTTTTATGGTGTAATTTTTTTTTTAAATAATGTCGTATCTAAAAGTTATGAAGGTTTAAAAAATGGGGGGAATTTGATAAAAAGTCAAAAATACCCTTCCATCTTTTATTTTCTTTAATTTTTCTCTCTAATTTACCCAGGGAAATTTTAAGCCATAGATCTTCATTTAATTGAAGATCTAATGGCTACGATTCCTTCTTATCCTTCTTATCCAAACTAAACTTCTCACAATAACCTCACCCTACATGATACATGTCATTAATAGGATATTATGTAAACTTTAAATTAGAACACGTAACCTTAGTAGCATACAAGAATTCAGTTCATAGGTTTATTTGGGGGTCTTGGACATAAATTCTAGGAAATTCAAAGGGGTCTTGAGTAAATCCCAAACAAGTAGGAAACTTAATCCTTAAGCTAGCAATCTTTGAAAATTCCTAGATCAAATCAAATCTCAACAAAAGAAAAAAAAAAGATCTAGCTCTCTCTCTCCGTCCCCAAAAACCTAAGGACGTGAACTCAGCCCCTCTCCCACTATCTTTTTCAAAATTTCTCCATCCCAATGTGAGTGATTGAAGGTTTCTTTCACCTAGGAACTAGCACATGGATTGCAACATCAAGACGACATCTATTATCATCAAAATCAAAAATATCGAAAGGTAAAACCCTAGTTCTTGAATTTCGAAAATTCTATAGTCCAAATCTAAAATTCCAAGTGCTTATCATGTGTTTTATTGTTAAATTGGTATTATATAATGATTATATGTGACAACTATGATTGTATGTGTTGATTTCATGTCAAAAATCGTGTTGAATGTCGAATTTATCCAAACATATTTTGTCCAGAAAATTTCGTCGACTTCTTTAGGTCATAAATTGACCATAACTTATCAAAACTGGTCGATTCTTGATTCTAAAATTAAATATGATGAATTATCTTTCCAATCCAAGTGGTCTCATGGATTTTAGTTTTGCATTGATACTTTAAATTCAAGTAACAGGATCAAATGTCTAATCTGTCATTTCTGGTAGATTCTTGGACTCACTTTCAAGGCTCATTACTTGATCAATTTTTTTCTAATGCATGTGATTCTAGTTGCATAAGAAAGTAAATGGTTTTAGCTTTAATTTTACTATTCAATGACCTGCTAAAATCTTCATTTGGTCACTTAAATTTCTGCAACAAAATGTGTGTGCAATTTGCCTTGTGTTTAAAGTTACGAACTTGTGTTAACATGTTGAACATGCTATATTAGTTTTTGCTAGGGGTTTATAAAATGAAATATGTTACAAACATGGTAAATTAAAGATCTGGATAATTTGGTAATCAAACTAAAAGTTTTGGTCAAGTTATAACCTTGCAAAGTTGACATGTGCATTTTTCCTAAACAACAGCAACCCAGATTTTTAGTCTAATTCAAAGTAGTATAACTCACTCAATTTTTATGGAAATTGAGTGATTCTTTTTGAAAAATTAAATTCTGAATTCGTATCTTTCTTTTGGCTATTTTTTCACTCTCAAAATCTATTATTTGGGCACTGGTTATGCCGGTGTAAGATTAGTGTGGAAACAACAACATTCAGGGAATTTGTATTTTGTGTTGCTGTTTTGCGCATTCTAAATTTCTATTTGGGTTATGTGTTCAACATGAGACTTCTTTATAATGTACAAAATTATATGTCTGCAAAATTTAGGGATATGATTCTGAGTTTAGGTCAGGTTGCGGGTTGGAATTCTGGTCATTGATTTTAGTTGCTAGTAGTGAAATGTATGCATGCTTGTATCATGTGCCATGTATTGTGAACCTTTATGCTCATGCATGTTAGGACCAATTGTTATGACTTGTTAAAGTGTGAAACCTTGTTTATTTGTGAAATCTTGCACCATACAAAGTCTGAAGTCTCTCATCTCGATGGGAATGACAAGACTGTGCAAAGCTGCCCCGTCGACTTTGCATCGTATGGGTGACGTAGGTCGTGTTTGTTGAGTAGTACTACAAGGGATTGACAACCCCGCTCAACGGTGAACGTGATGTACCACCCGACTGTCGATCGGATTGAGAACAATATTATCCTAACATACCGTTATTTCGGGTAAAAACACGAGGAAGGAAAAACACGTAAGGAATTTTCCTACACATGTTAGTCAGCGTCAGTCGCGAACTATCTAGGTTACATGAAACTTTAGGCTAGCTACCTACGATATGGAAATAAGGTATAAACTTTACAACTTATTTATGGACTGTATAATTGTTGGGTCCATGGACTAAAACTTAACTTGATATCAAAACCTGTGAACTCACCAACCTTTGGTTGACACTTTCTTTTAAACATGTTTCTCTCAGGTCGCAGGTGTTCGAGTATCACGAGTATGCATGCATCAGTCCTCCATGTGACAATCCAGAAATTCAGGTCAACTTTAATTATATTTACACGTGCAATTAGCTTAATTCCTGTTTGTAATTAGACTTAATTGATAATTAGGTAACTTTACATGCAAATACTTTACATCATGCATTGACTTGAACCATACTCATATCTGAAAACAATATGTTACCATCAAGAACATTCGTTCTCATTAACACGAAACTTCAATAACAAGATATATAAAATGGACATGTCATATTTTTCAAACACAATGTGCTAACGCCTTAGCATTTTCAAAGAATAATATTAAACGTACATTCAAATTTTGTATTTGCAACGTTTAACGTGCAAACCATGATCAATGTTTTAAAACTATTTAACTAAATATTCGTTTAGTATTAATATGGTTTCATCAATTATTTTCAAACGGTTACCAAAACTATAAACGCCGGCATCAATCAAAAACATTTAATGGTTAGTCGATAACGTAACTTCAAGACTTGGAACTTTAACCCGACCCATTTCAATGATCCGACCCAAATTCATTTGGACTTTCCCTTTGGATCGGCCCAATAGGGCCAACTCATTTTTCTTTTTATTCGGACGAACCTGATCGGCCCGATAGGCCCATTCCTTTTTCCTTTTAATTCCTTGCGGCCCAATGGCCCAAATCAATAGCCTAGCCCAACCTGATTTTCCCTTAGCCCATTAGATGGCCTAACCCGGTTATTTATTTAGCCCGATTTCCTTGTATACGGCCCGATAAATGTCACCCTGCCCACACGAGGTCTTCGACCGAAAACCGGTCACCAACCGTAAACCTCACTCTCTCGGTCTCTTTTTTTCCTTCACCCAACCGACCTGACTTCGAAACCCTTTACTAACTGGTCCCTTTCCTCTATTCGGTTACCCTAACCGAATTCCTCTAGCAAACTAACCAAGACTTATTCCTTGGATCCTAACCTACCAAGCCACCCTATAGTCTAGACATTTCCCATCCATCCCAACAATCTTGTCCCCCATGGTACACTACTTGGTTATCCTTTGGATAATAATTTCCCTCCCAAACACTTAAACCCTCTTTCTTTCGCTCTCCCTTAACTGATTTTGGTCACCTCTAGACCACAAGCACCATCTAGCTCACTTAGTCACCTAAACACAAGAGAACTCTCCTCTCCACCTCACTCTTTCTCTTGGTTCGTGAACCACCCCCACTGAACCATCATTCGGTTCACTTAATGAACCCAAACCCAAAACATATATACTCCATTTAATATAACACCTACCATTCTCCATTCATTCTACACTTAACCATTTCAAGAAAAACACACACAAACACTCTATTTTCTCTCTTATCTCTTACTCTCGGATCCGAACCCAACCACCATCACCCTCATCGATTCCTTCAAGCATTCCTAGCTCCTCAAGTGTCGGTGATTAACCTCCTATCATTCTCTAGTAAGTCATAAACATTCTTTTCATTTATTCAAATCATATTCTTCCTTCTAACAACTAAAGAATGCTTCCATGACCTTTGTTCTTTCTTTCCATCTATTACCTACACCATTCAAGATCAAGATTGGATTTGGAGCTAACTTTGGAAGCTAATGAACAACCCATTTGTCATTACCGATCTCGTGGAAGCTTTAGTGAGAATACTTCCTTTCATGATCATTACCTCATATCATGCTCAACCCCGTAATCTGTACAAGTCTTGATAAATGTTATGTAAAAACTAACTAGTAAATGATATTTCTAGACTAGAAATGTATTTTGATGTATTGTGTTGATATATTTTGTCGTGTTATAATGTCTTTGTGATAAATATATGCATATTCATGCTTAGAATTTCAAACAAGTGACTATTATGTTCATAACTCAAAACCATGACAAAAGACATGTTAATATGTATATTATGTTGAAAATTGAAAAATGGTCACATAACCATATACATATATATTTCGGCCAAGTAATTATGAGTGGCCAAACATGACACAAAATATATTTTAATGACACCATTTTAATTAGAATATATCACTTATGTCAAAATCATGGAATTATTTCATAAAATATACTTATAAATTCAAGACAAAAATTTTGTGGTTAAGTATTGTCAGAGCATATTATGGTTCGTCGTGTAAAGTATCAAGTATAAGTCAAAGCTACAAGATTGTCTTCTCACAAACTGACCCGAAGTGACAGTTCGGGTGTACACAAACTGACCCGAAGTGGTAGTTCATGTGATATCTTGTTCGGACAGTTTTGAGCAGGTATAAATAGTATGTCTTGTAAAGGATTAAGCACTTCTTGTCCAATCTACTGTGTGATATTGAGTGTCTAAATTCTCTGTGGTCTTTAATACAATTCACTTTGTATTTACATCTCGTGTCATCTTTTCTAACTCTAATTATATTGATTTCACATTGATCGAGTAGACAATCCACAGCTCACGCACTTTCGAGTGGTATTAGAGCTTTTGGTTCAATCTACTAATCAGATCATCTCTGTTTTTCGAGTTTTTGGTTCAAAAAGTTGGGTTTTGAAAAATTGGTGTGTTTTTGCTTCGTTTTGATTATTTCAGTTGAGCTTCTTATGAAAATTTTGATCCTAAATCATTCCTTTCAAGTATTTTCGATCTACTGCTGCAAATCACATTCAAAATCTTCAAAAATCATGAAATTTAAGTAAAAAATGATCCAGTTCGGTTGAGTTCGGGTGAAGAACAGTCTGTTTGAAAAATAACCGCTCCGAAGTATGAGTTCGGTTCAGTTCGCTTAAGCGAAGTGTGAGTTCGGATAACTTCGGTTAAGCGAAGTGTGAGTTCGGATAAGTTCGGTTAAGCGAAGTACTAGTTCAGATTCCAGTTCGTGTAACCGAAGTCACAGTTCGGATCTCTTCGCATCTCATTTCGGATCTCTGTTTGGATCTCAGTTCGGCTCAGTTCGGATGAATTCAGCTCGAATCGGTTCGAATAAACAATTTTCATTTCGGATCAGTTCAGGTAAACATATTTCAAGAGTTTTCAAGATGTCGGAATTTTCAAGCATTCGCTGCAATGCAAACGTCAATGCAAACCACGATGCAAAGTATGATGAACTATGATAATGAAATAGGAACAAGTCAGAAAGTTCCCAAATTACTGAAATTGGAAGATTTTCATAGTTGGATAAAATGTTTTGAAGCATATGTGGACACAAATGATGTTGATATGTGGTTTCATTTACTGATCAATATAAGTATCTTAAGCATATGTATGGAGAGCCCGTTCTACAAAGAAAATTTAATGCTGAAAAAAAGAAAGCATATCAAGCTGAGAAAAAGGCTTACGGCACTTTAACGATGGCATTACCTAAGGAGTTGTTACATTAGTTTTCTGCTTATGGTACCTCAAAAGGTTTATGGGATGCTTTGCAGAAGAGATGTGAAGGTAATGATCAATAAAAGAAAAGCCATCAGAAAGTTTTAAAGAAAGACTTTAATAATTTCAAACATTATTAAAATAATCAAATCCGAATCTGATTGCAAGATTTTCACACCTGATGAGTGAAATGGTGTTGGTTAACATTACAAAGGAAGATGCTGATTTGAAAGAAAAATTGTTGGAGGCATTACCCGAAAATGGGAAAATTATGTCATGATGATTACTTATGATAAAGAATATACGGGGTTGTCATTGAATGATTTGGTTGAGAGAATAAAAGCAATGGATATGGAGTTGACTGTGAATAAGTCACTGCCTGCACAAATTCAGAATCCTGCTGTGTATCATGGAGAGAATGATTCTACCATTCATGTTGTGAAGTCAAATGTTTTAAATTCCGCACCCCTACAGCAATTGTTGCCAGAAAATCTGATAATTCTGGTTATTTATCTGGCTGTACTGTTTCAGTTCCAAGTTCATCAACACACAATGCCCTATCTGTTAAAACAACTGAAGATTATATGGCATTGATGTCTGCTTTAGTCTCGTCATATTTTGGTGTTATTACTGGTTCAGTGAGTAATGCAGAATTGACAGAAGAAGACTATGATCAAATTGATTACGCTAGTTGTGACACCCGAGTGAGTGCTAATCGGCTCATAGCATCCAATGTGTGGTTTTCCATTTAGTTCGTGATACTCGATTTCTTTTGGTATCAATTAATTTAAGCCTATTTGTGCTCATCACTTGGAATTCTTGATTGTATATCATTAATTCAAGTGTTGTTCATTACTCTACTCTTGCTAAACCAGGGACTCATACGTGGTGCTACCAACGATTGTATGTGATGCTAGCTTAACACGCGGTCGATATTGGTCGTGGGGTATAGGTATTAGGTTTTAGCGAGGGCCGATTCGGAGTCTGTACAGGTATTGTGTCTCCTAAGGTAAACCGGATGTAGGTCGTTACCCATCTAGTTCACCAGAACTGGACGCTTTGTTTGGATTAGAAGTCTGAAACTCCAAATCTTTGTTTATCATTATTTTCAGTGTTTGTTTTGGCATATTCTATGGTAATCTATGTGAATCTATGTTGTGTTGTAAATTGGGATATTTCGAATAAATCCATGTTGCACCCATTACTCACCTGAGTCTCCTGATCCCAGTCTCACTCCTAAAGTAGGGGAGATTGTGATCGATTATCTTTGGCTAGTCTCTAAAGTGGTCCCTTGTTGGTCTTAGCGTGTTTCTCAACTCTATTGTTCACCTTCGTTTGATAATTCTAAGTTGTTGCGTTAAGTACCGGGATAATTTTTGGAAATTTTTGCCCAGATAATATTTTTAAATGATTTATTAATGCTTCTTAAGATAAAATATTTAATTATAATCAATTGGAATGAAATTGGATTCCTTGAATTGAAAATAAAGTAATTTCCGGTTTTTACGCGATTTCGAAACACGATTCGTCATTTACCAGGAATCTCGTTTTTTGTGTGTCATATGTCAAAATTATCTATTTACGAGTCTATTAGTCCTAAATCACATCAGAAGTCATCTCGCACAAGTTGAGTTTCGAAACGTTGTTCATTAACCTAATAGTGATACGTACGTCAAAATTGCCTCAAAAATGCGTTATATTTGATCATAATTGAATGTATGGCATGCTATATTCACTTTTATAAGCTTGAATGTGTTTCACATGATTGGGAATGTAATATGATGAAGTATGGTGGAAACAGGACTCGAATATGATAAAGAACGAAGGAATTAGAGCGAAATAGGTAAAACCGGTAAAAACCGACCATAAATGTGTTAAATTAAGTCATTTGTGAATTGTTATATGTCATATTTGTACTTAATTTTTGTGGAAATGATGTAATGAATTCAATGGTAATAAAACGGGAAGAAAAGACCTGAATTAAGTTGGCCAAATCATCGTTTTTGACAAAAGTCAACCGAAGTCAAAGGGTTGGGCTGCCAGATTGCGCCGCAGTACGGGACTTGGAAATCCTCCTCCCTTCACGATACGCCCTGGGTACGGGTCGGCAGAAAGGGGTTTTCTTGAGTATTTAAGCATTTTAGCCCGTTTTCTTTTTATTTTTCCCAACCCTAATCGTGTTCCAGCCACCATAAACCCTAAAGAAATCATCCCTCACCATTCTTAAAGATTCAAGGCTCAATTTGGTTGATTTAAAACTTAGTTTTGTGTCTGTTTTCGCTCTAATTGGTATGTTTCCTCTAATCTTGCCTCCATCTTCTTAGATCCATGCTCATACATGTTAAAGATCACATTTTTATGGCTATGCTAGACTAGATCTTAGCCATGCATGACCTTAGATGATAGATCTAGTATAAAGTTTAGATTTTTATGGATTTTTATTGATTTTTATGAAGCTTCTTTGTTGGATCTTGATGGAACATGATGGATCTTGGTTAATCTTGTTAAAGTTTATATTTTTATGCATGATTCACCATGAGAATGTGATATTGTGGATAGATCTAGGGTGTTGTTCATAATGGATGCCACTTTGATGAATTTATATGAAAAAATGGATATATATTTTGATCATACATGCTTAGATCTAAGTTATTTAAGAATAATTTGCCATAAATAAATGGTTTGGATGTTTCATATGCAAAAAGATTGGTTTTCGAAATATAATTATATATATTAGTCGATTGATGCTAGATTATGTGTAAATGATATGTTTATTATTGGATTAGCGTTAGATTAATTTTTGGATGACATTTGTGGCACTTGTGATTCCATGGATATGAATATATATTGAGACGTCCTAAAAATAAATAGTTTTTTCTAAATTGTTTGACGTCGTATGTTAGATTTAGGAATGACCTACCTCATGATCAAGATCATACGTTATCACCATAATTAAATTAACAACGAGTAGTCGAGTTGATTGTGTTGTGAAAAATATTTATTTATTTTAATATATATTTATTTATTCCTCTATCTCTGTCACACCCCCAATTTCCACTAACGGAGTTTTACCGTGTGGGGTGTGATCCAGACCAGGACCCGAGTCATTAGTTACATCAAACATAAGTTAAGGGTTCAAAATGTAAATATATTTCCAAACGGGAAATATCAAAACCAGAGGTTAAGTTTAGCTGAAGCTTATAAAAGTTATGTTACGCAAAACAAGTGCCCGATAAGTAAATAAAGTTCAAGATAAAGGTTTTAAAAGCAAGTTCCCAAAATAAAGTTTAACCAGCGTACGTGCCCAAAAATCCGATTCTCCTAGCGTCCTGCAAAGCATTCATAAGAGCAAGTGTTAACTAATGTTGGTGAGTTCACATAAGCACATAAGTATAACTAGTATAGTTCTGTAGAATGAATACAACAGTTTTTTTTATTCGTATGTAAGCATGTATATTAACAATACAATCCATATCGTAGGTAGCGAGCCTAATTTCATGTCACTAAAACGTTCGCAACCGAAGTTGACCAATTAGTTGTAGGAATAATTCCTTACGTGTTTTGCCTTCCCCGTGTCTACTCGATCACGGTAAGTTAGGCTGACATTGTCCTCAGTCCGACCGCCAGTCGGGGTGGTGCATCTCGTGCCCGCTGAGTGGGGTTTGTCAGACCCCAGTAGTACTACCCAATATCCCCTCGCTATATGCTATTAATGGTTCGATAAGTAAGGACTTGAAAGATAAAGCATTTTACATGAACATGTGATATATACTGGATTTCTACTTTAATCATACATAAAAGTTGTTGTGTTATCACCCTAACCCGGGTGTAACGTGTTTGCGTGTGTTATCGTCCAAAACCAGACGTAACGTAAGAGGTTATGAAACTCACTTTAGGGTGCGCTGCTACAATTTAGTAAGACTCCGAGTCTTGCGTAACTATCGAGCACCTTGAACCGAGGATGAGTTTTGACGCATTTTTTTATGCCGAAACGAAACCGAAAACCTTGACCCGGACCTCCTAACGGTGCTCCGTTCCCAAATTCGTTGCTACCGGACTGATCAGCGGAGAGGGGCGACTATAGTGGTGCGTGAATGGTGGTGAAACAGTGGCTAGGTGACCGGAATTTATGAGTTCGCCGGAAAATAGAAAAAAAACGAGAGAAAGGTAGAGGACTATCGAGGGGGTTGTGTGTTTTGCAACTGAATGGTTCTTGAGTGATAATCTGATTCTAGTAATCAAGAGGAACTTGAATGAGGGATTGATTGGCAAAATTTGAAATCAACGATGAGGATGACGGTCGGACGAAACCGATTCACGATTTACAGCTCTCGTAAATGTCATTTATGTAACTATTGGTAAATGACATAATTAGTCCCTCTACAATTTACAAGGTGACACTAGGTTTAGGGTAATTACAAGTTAGGTCCTCGCAGCTTTGTGTAGCCAAGATAAGTTTTAGTAAATGACAGAAATAGTCCCTTAGGTTTATAAAAGGCTAACGAGACTGACAGAGAGTAACGGAAGACGTAACTGATTACCAAACGAGTGTATGCATCTCAACACCCTATAATACGTAATGTTTATGAGAAATATAAACTTAAACGACCACATAATCATAGATAACGATCTCTAATTATCCGCTTAGATTCACATAAAATCATAGATTACTGTGTGTAAACCTGACGACGTTTTAATCGTAAAATCGTATGTGGTTATGTGACGCGTTGACAAATAAAATCGTGAAATGCAATGTGTATTTATGTACACATATAACACATAAACTCATAATGTATTCGTCACATAAAATGATGAAGTGTTCGCATGAAATCAAGAAATATGGTTTACATAAAATCATAACTTTATTATTGTTCAAGTTAGTTAATCGCCGTCTAGACTCATGTAAGGTGCTTGTGTAACTATTCTAGTTAACTGAGGTAACGGACGTCATTGAAATATAACACAAGTTATTAACGGGGTTAACCTGGGAAATTGCCGGTTGTCACAATCTCGTTTAGTCGTCAAAGTCGTCTTCGGGTCTAACCGTTCCATTGCATGGTGTCATTGTCTATTTGTGTCTTTTTCGCCAGGTGAGTATTCATGGCCCATCTTTCATTTCAATGTTTTGGGGTGTAACATGTATCAGTATTTAAAAACCCTAATTCTTTATTATGCAAAAATCTATGTGATTCTATGTGCTCTATGTGTGATATTCTATTGTGTGATACTTGTTATATTCTATGTTTGGATATTCGCTAATCGCTAATCGCTAATCTCATGTGTACCATTAACCATTGAGTCGTGGCAACAATGATAGATCTATTACCTGACAACCCACTTGGCCTGCCTCATGTATGGCGTCGGGTGATTGCTCCCTTACTGTCTAGGTTTGGTGCTTATATGACTTGTTGCTCATTGTTGGATAAAACACTTGACTCATTGAATTGCAATGCTTTAATCTATATAGTATGCTAAACCTATGTTTACTTACCAACTATTCATAGTTGACCCTCATTTTATACGTGTTGCAGGTTTTGTTGTTTGATGATGTTTAGCTTGCTGATGACACCATAGGATGCATGTTGTTAAATTGATGTATTTCCTTTGAATTATCATGTATAATTTATATCTTTTTGAAATGGGTTGATTTTGAATATCACAACATTAAATAGTGTTGTGTGCATCTAGACAATTATCACGCCCGGACATTTTCCAATGTCGATTGGGGTGTGACAATTGTCCTGGGGAAAAAAATGTTGGTTAAGGCTTCGGTTTCAAGAGCTCATGGTAATAGTAATACTTATAATAATTGTGTAGTCAGCTTTTAGTGAATATCATGTCGCCTAAGAAAACCCATTTTTATCGTTGATAAACATGTGAACTCACAAACTTTATGTTGACTCATTTTAGCATGTTATCATCAGGTCGTTAAGGTGCATACACTTTGGATGGTATGTGGGGACCTAATGCATGGAGTCACTATGATGCATCACGAACTATTTTAAGGATTTTCATTACATAACTCATTTGATGATGTCATGTTTTTAAAATCTCATTGGTCATGGATGTGAAACTCAAAACTTTTAAATAGTGATGTATTAAATAACTTATTTTAAAGATATATACCTTTCAAAACTTATCTTGAAGTCGTTCAAAGTAATCAATGACTGAGATCCATGAACGCCGCATCCCATATTATTCCATATTAGTGGTGTGTCACACAGAAGTAAAAACTAAATCTGATAAAAAAAAATTGTAACAACCTAAAGCAACTGTACCAAGTTATTGTCCACTTTACCCCCGATGGATTGCCTATCCAGGAACTCATGATTTTGTATTCACCTGACGAATTGCTTGCCCAGGCAAAAGGTGTTTTGATAGAGAATGTTTCCACCTCCTTATAAAGAAGATTTCGTTTTCCCTTCAACCAATGTGAGACTTACATCTCCACCACCTTAGGAAGCCCAACTTCCTTGCTGGCAGATCGATCTGGCCCCTAGCTCTAATACCATTTGTAACAACCCAAGCCAACCATACCAAGATATTGTCCCCTTTGCCCCCGATGAATTGCCCATCTAGGAACCCACGGTTTTCTTTTCATCCAACGAGTTGCTTGCTCAGAAAAAACGCCTCTTGATAGAGAAGATTTCCACCTCCTCATAAAGAAGGTTTATTTTCCCACTCAACCGATGTGAGACTTACAAAAATCAAAATCATAAGGTGTAATTCAGAAATCAGGTGAACATAAAAACAAGTAACTAACTAGATTATGAACAAGATAAAAAAAAGTGCATCATAGAGATTATCTAGAAACCCTAAAGAGGGTTGAGATGAGCAAGCAGACGGTTCAAAGTGATATAATAAAAAAAATCTAGAAACCATTTCCCGAGTTTAATAACGGAAGGAAAAGAGAAGAAACATAAAATTAAGGAGAGAAAACAAACATAGAATTAAGGAGAGAAAACAAGGAAATGGGAAATAATATAATATAATATAATTTGGTATTCTAGAGTTTAAAAGGAATGAATGATTTTATGTGTTTCTAACGCTGTGTTCCCGAGTTCATTTAACGAGGAAAAGGGAAGTAAGTTTATAAAAAATTGTGTTCCTGAGTTTCACTTAAGGAGGGAAAGGGAAAGAAACAAAAAAAAAAGTTGTGTTCCCGAGTTTCATTAAAGGAGAGAAAGGGAGGGAAGATGAGGGAAAGTTAGTGTTGATACCTGATATGTGCGTCGTGTGAAGTATCAAGCAAGTTCAAAGATCAAGTCAACTAGGTCTGGCCGAACTAGGTCCGAACCTGAAGTTTTTGAAGTTTTCTCGAGCCTCTTTTCGTATTTTCAATCATTTCTGACGTGTGTTTTGTGTCAAACTTGCTTCTAAATCGTTCCTAATCATTTTTCTGGTCTGACTGTTACAAATTTCATCAAAATTCATCAAAAATCGAGCGTTTTTGAAAAATTAAGTCGAAGTTCGGAGTCTCCAGATCAGGTTCGGAGTAACTGCTCCGAACTTGAAGTTCGGTCCATCTTCGGTGAGAGTTCGGTGTAAATTCGGTCAAAGTTCAGAGTTTCTGTGTTCGGTCACTAGTTCGGACAAGGTTCGGAGTTAAATCAAGGTTCGGGGTAGTCGGAGGTAGTTCGGTGCTAGATCGGAGTCTTTTAGGAGTTCGGTCTGTTGATTTTGACTCGGAGCAAGTTCGGACAACGTTCAGAGTTTGGTTTTAGGTTCAGACAGAGTTCGGAGCTTAGTTATAAGTTCGGAGAGAGTTCGGACGACAGATTCTTAATTTTTTGAACGATGTCGGAATTTTACGCGTTTGCTGCAATGCAAAGTGCCATGCAAACCATGCTGAATTTTGATAATGAAATTGGAACAAGTCAGAAAGTTCCCAAATTATTGAAGCTGGAAGATTATCAAAATTGGAAGAAACGATTTTCTGCTTATATTAGCACAAATGACATTGTTTTATGGATTCCAATTCGAAAGTTATATGAACGACCAATGGAAGATGGAGATCTTAAAGAAATTCAAGACTTCGATGGTGATGAAAGAAAAAGTTATGAGCTTGAAAAGAAAGTTTATGGTTATCTTACTATGGCTTTACCTACTGAATTGCTTCATCAATTTAGCACTTGCAAGAAATCTAAGCAATTGTGGGATGCTTTATCCGCAAGATGTGAAGGAAATGCTGATTATAAAAAGAGTCGCAAGAAAGTCTTGAACAAAGAATTTGATAATTTTCAGAATTATGACAATGAAAACATTACTGCTCTAGTTTCAAGATTTTCACATTTGATTAGTGAATTGAAGGTTGTTGGGATAGAAAAATCTGATACGGATTTAAAGGAAAAGATCATGGAAGCATTACCTGAAAAGTGGGAGAATTATGTTTTATTGCTCACTCATGACAAGGATTATTCTACCATGACATTTCACGAGCTTACTGGAAAACTTCATGCTCGAGAAATGGAAATGTTGAATTCCAAGAAATCAACTGCTACTTTGCAGAATCCTGAACTGTATCATGGTGAGAATAGTGCAAGCATGAGTGCAAAGTCTAAACCAAATCAGAATATTGCACCAAGTGTTGCTTTTATAGCTGGAGTTTCAGGAAATTATGATAATAATTCTTCAAGGGGTTGCAATTTCACAATTCCAACTTTTTCAAGTCAAAATGCTTTTTCAGCTGAATCAACAGATGATTGTGCCAAAATGATTTCTGCATTGATTTTATCATCTTTTGGTTTGATTCTCAAAAATGTTGCTGATGCAAAGTTAACTAGTGAGGATCTTGATGCTCTTGATGATGATCAACTAACTGAATTGGATGTATCTTGGCAATATGCTATGTTGTGTCAAAGATCTAAAAGATTCTTTAAGAAACATGGAAGGAATATTTCTGGTGATAAATTGGGTTTTGACAAGTCCAAATTAAAGTGTTATAAATGTTCACAGCTTGGACATTTTGCTAAAGATTGTCAACAAGCACATGCAAATAAGTCTGGTGTTCCTCTATCACCCAAGCCTGGTTTTACTCAACCATCTACTAGTAATACAAGCAAGACCACAACTTTGATGGCTCAAAATGATGGTGTATATGATTGGGGTCAACAGTTTGGGTATGATTCATCTGCTTTGATAGTTACTCATGATCAACAAGAAGATTTTTGTTCAGAAACTAGTTCCGATACTAGTTCAACTCCATGTTCTTATGAATCTGCTGAAAACTTGGAAATTCTGATGAAAGAAAATGCTTTATTGATGAATAAGTTCAACAACTGTCTGAGGCATTTGATGTGATTAATTCAGAGTTGAAGATTTCTAAAGATCATGACAAGGAGTTGACATTAAAGAATGAGTATTTGACCATGGAAATCCAAACATTGAATGAGGTTTTGGAAGTTTTGACGCAAGATAAGAAGAATGTTGAAATTTCAAAGGCTAAGATTTGTGAAGAACGGGATGAGTTGGTAAAGGATGTCAAGAAATGGAAGGATGAAGCTGAAGATACAGCTGCTGATTTTCAGAATTTGTTTGATAAATCAAAAGTCAAACTTGATCTGCTTACAAAGAATGTTGAAGAGTCTACTGCTAAGATTGAAGCATATCAAGTTGACATGGGAAAGTTGTTAGAGGAGAAGCGGGAGTTAGTTCGTGTCAATAAAGTTCAAGCCACGAATTTGGAGATTCAAAAGCGCAACGAGGTTAAATTGAAGAAGGAATTACATGAGGGACTTGATAATCTGCGTTTGCAAAAATTTGAAACTCACAAGGTTGCAAAGCGATTGATTGCTAAAGAAAAAGAATTTGCTGAGGCTCAACAGAAAATTTATGATCTGAAGGTTCAAGTTCTTGATGCTAATCGATTGCTTAATAATGTTTCAAATTCTCAAGTCTTCATAAGCTTTTTAGCTAATGATGAAAATTTTGAGAAGATGTTTGATAAGACTGCTTCACCCCCTACTCATATCAAAGAAGCTGTCAAAGAAGTGAAAGAACAAATTGAAGAATTTGATTATTCAAAGGTTTCGTCATCTACTGCTGAGGATGAGAAAGTTGTGCCGAAAAAGAAGAACAGGAAGAATAAGGGAAAAGACATCTGAGGTTTCTCTTGCACCAAAGTTTGTATCTGGATCATCGTCTGCTGATAATGAGAAGTCGGCTACTTCTAGTGACAAGATTCTGTCTCAACCTGAGTTTGATGAAAAGATTTTTTATGATCAAAAGAATGTCATTGAAGTAAAAGCTGAATTTTCTCGATTAGCGAAGCATGGTCATGGTTCATCTGAGGAGAAAATTTCTGGAAAGCATGAAGGATTGGGTTTTCACAGGATGAAAAACAAAGCTGAAAAGATTCCAGCATCATCATCTCATGATTTGAAGAAATTAAAGATGAAACAAGTGAAGAAGGAAGTTTTTCAAGCTGATAAAATTCAACCCGAGCGGTTTTACAAACTCAAGGGTTCGGATCAATTATTTTCTGACAAAGAATTTCCACTTTATTGTGTTAATGCTCGGAAGATTGCTGAGGTCTTTGTGAAAGCAACCATTTCTTCTGAAAGTTCTCAATCTCTAAGCCCTACATCTAAATGGGTACATGATCACAGGCATCAGGTATATGATTCTCATTCTGATCATGTTAGAGATATTCATGTGTGTTCTTCGCAGGTACATCACCGATGGGATAAAACGACAAGAATTTGTTATATTTGCCGTCGCCCAGGGCATATGGCAAAAGACTGTCCATCACCTGCTGATTCACCCCACAGATTTCATAAGAAATCAATTTTTGGTAAACCTACCACACCAAAGTTCTTTGATGAACAAGGCAGAGTTTTTGATGAAATTAAACCTACATTTTTTCATAAACAAAAACGTTTTGTTCCAATGTTTTCAAAGGTTCAAAATGTAGGTTATCCATCACAGTCACCTGTGATTGTTTCATCAAGAACTGACTTACCAAAACAACAACAATGGAAACCTAAGGTGGTTTCTAAACAAAACAAGGACACTGGTCGACCAGAAGCAATTCGCTTCGGGTCATTTTTGGACTAATTAGTTTAACCAGTGTGCAGGTACTTCTAGAAGACCTATCGACGATTGCAAAGTTGTTGATGGAGGAGTATTCTTCTTAATTTAAATTTCCTGATACATCTTTCTAATCTGCAATTTCTGATTTCTAAAACAGAAAAATATCCGTGTTGATTGATCAATTTTCTTTGCTTACATGCTTTTCTCAAAAACCCAAAAATAGAGTCTCGTTTTTTGTGTAAAATGAAAATCCAAAAATAGAGTTTTCATTTTAAGGGGGAGAATTGTAAGTAAGGGGGGGTAATTGAGAAAATGCATGTTATGCGGATGTAAGTAAGGGGGAGTAATTGAGAAAATGCATGTTATGCGGAGAAAGTGAATACATGCCAAAT
Source organism: Deinandra increscens subsp. villosa (assembly GCA_039602395.1). Lineage (NCBI taxonomy): Eukaryota > Viridiplantae > Streptophyta > Magnoliopsida > Asterales > Asteraceae > Deinandra > Deinandra increscens. The sequence continues at coordinate 69,766,773 of JBCNJP010000003.1, forward strand.
ATATAATGAAGGAAGGTGAATTCATGCCAAATATATAAAATTGTGAGAAATTGATCATTGGGAAATGATGGTACATTGGCTTACGTATCTGACTCATGGATAGAGTAGATGAAAGAGCCATAAGATCATTGTTTGATATGCTTGGTAGGCTCAGCATATCAGAAAGTATTCAGATGTGATATACACTAAATACTAATGCTTGACCATGTGGATAACATCTTGATGCATATTTCATGACACATAAAGAAAAATAAGTGTGAAAGTCAAAATGAGAAGTCGTTGTGTATACATGTGTTCATTTTGCAAAGATTTAAACTTGTTTGATTTTCTTTATTTTGTCAAACGATCGGACTTTCTCTGCGTATCGAAAGATCGACCTGATCGTTGTTCGTTTGACGTTCTGCTTTATTTTCTTTGGTGTTTCGTATAACTCATCGGACTTTCTCTGCGTGTACGGAAGTACCGACCTGATTGTTGTTGGGTTATACAATTTCAACTTGGTATATTTTCTTTTTTTGTTAAATCCGAGGCCTTATCTGCGTATCGAAAGATCGACCTTAAGGTAGACGATTTAACGTTCTTATTTCTTTTTGCATGGAACACAGTTGACGATATCATGAAAATACTATGCATTGTGAAAAATCACAAATGCTGTCACACAAAAGGAAAAGAAAAAGAAAAACTGAATATGTCTGATTATGTCTGATAGTGTGGGATACACTGGTCAAAGCAAATCTAATCAATATATTAACATATCCAGATGTTATGAGTATGATTCTGCCTGAGTTTAAGTTGGACAAATTATACCAGCAATCAGCATGACTTATGTGCTTCGATTAATTGAAATTGAAGTGCAGTTCAGTGCGTTATGTTCAATATGATCTCATATAGTGATCTTTCTCATACCAAAAATAGTGTTTGATTCTGTCTTGCAATTTCATTTCATTTCAGAAAAGAACAAAAAGATTTTCGGTGTGTTTTAGCATAAACTTTGAAAAATCAAAAAGATTTTGTTTCTGCTTTATTTTCGATCTGATCAACACGTGATTTAAATCATTTTCAAAATCATATCTTGGAGTCTCGAAGAGATGTTTTGCGCCAGGACTATTTTAAATAATTGAGCAGGTTGCTATGTGCAAGATATCACAACTTCAAGTCTTCTGAAGATGTTGATGAAAGACCAGAGATACACTAAAATGTCATCAAGTATTCAAGATCAAGCTACGATCGAGTTGAGGAGGAGTTTGTGAAGATTTATTTCATTGAACGAACGGATTCTACACTTGAGGGGGAGCTTGATTGAAAATACAATGTTGATGATGTTGAAGAGATACTACACACGACGAGGGGGAGTTTGTTGATACCTGATATGTGCGTTGCGTGAAGTATCAAGCAAGTTCAAAGATCAAGTCAACTAGGTCTGGCCGAACTAGGTCCGAACCTGAAGTTCGGACTGGCCGAACCTGAGGTTCGGCCGAAGCTCGGCCAGCTGGGTATAAATATGTGTTTGATCTTTGTAATGAAGTAGTTCTAAGAGTGTGAGATTTCTTAAGTGTGTGTTTTCAAGGTGTTTCTCTGTGTTGTGTTTCTGAGTGTTTCACTGATTGTAATTGTTCATTTGATCAATAAAACAATCGGTTAATTACGTTTCGATGTCCGATTAGCTAGTTCGAGTAGACGATCCGATGCTCACGCATTTTCAGTTAGTTCATTTTCTATTCTTTCCTTCCAAATCGGAAGGATTTGGAAGGAAAGGAATCACTCTCCTTCTCTTCCTTTCCCTTCTTTTCATTTCTCTTCATTTCCTTTCTCTTCTCTTCTTTTCCCTGTTAGACAAAATATATTTACTAAATATATATATGTGTGTATTTCGGATATATATATGTATGTAATATAATATATATTATGTCCTTTAATAATTTATCTTAAATAATCAATTATCTATTTAACCCTATCTGGCATTATTTGATGGACGTAATTGCCCTTATTAGATAGACTAGGGTTTCTCCTTGGGTGTATATATATATAGAGCTTATTGGAGAGATTAAAAGGTTAATCACCTCACATAATATTTCGACCTCTCTCTCTCTCTCTCTCTCTCTCTCTCTAATCGTAAACCCCTTTACGATTATCACCATCATTAGCATACACCCTAAAGGGGAACCAAGGCTATTCACATGATGGATAATCTGACTGCTGCTGATCTGAATCAGATGTTAACAGGTAATCTTTTCATATTTTATCTGTTTATTATATTAACGATTCAGGATTCGATCAACATGTGGTATCAGAGCATATGTTGCTCAATCGAATCATAAATCTGAATTCGTTAAAACCCTAATCTCGAAATCAGATTTGGTTTTCGAACCTAACCGAAAAGTTTCAAAACCCTAATTTGTTTTAATCACTCAAATTGATTTCAAAACAAATCCAAAAATCCTAACATTAATCGAATCAAATTTTCGGATTTGAAAACACATGATACAAACCCTAAACTGATTTCGACAGGTTTTATCTTTACAATCGAAATCCCTATTTCGATCGAAAAGCCTATTTTAATTAAAACTCTTATTTTCTTGATCGAAACTGTGGCTTTGTCCCGTTTTCTTGATCGGAAAAATATAGCTTTTTGATCCGAAAATAGGCTTTTCTACCGGCTTTACTACCGACTTTTCTACCGGCTTTACTACCGGCTTTTCTACCAGCTTTTCTACCGGCTTTTCTACCGGCTTTACTACCGGCTTTTCTACCGGCTTTTCTACCGGCTTTTCTACCGGCTTTTCTACCGGCTTCACTACCGGCTTTTCTACCAGCTTTTCTACCGGCTTTTCTATCGTTTTTTTATCGGTTTTTCCATCGAATCATGTGGCTTAGTCCCTGCTCTTCGATCGAAAAGCTTACTTTCCGATCATATGGCTTCGCGATCGACCTCTCGATCGGACCATACCACTTTTCGATCCGATCGAAAAGTCCATTTTTCGATCCGATCGAAAAGTCCACTTCTCGATCGAAAACCTACTTTTCGATCGACTTTTCGATGGACTTTTCGACCGGCTTTTCGAAGGACTTTTCGACCGGCTTTTCGATCAGTTTTTCGACCGACTTTTTCGACCAGCTTTTTGATCGGATACCCCCTTTTCGACCGGATATCCCTTTTCGACCGGATAACTCGTTTTCGACCGGATATCCCTCAGGGGCTTACTATTAATTGTGTTATGTATAAACCTTACAAACTTATGTTTTACAAAACCTAACACCAATTAAAATCAGATAACTAATTGACTTGTCTTATTCATAGTTAATAACAGACATCTAATAAGGTTTCAATTCTGGCCAAAGCTGATTTGTTACCTATATAATGTCATTTAACTTCATCTTACAAGTCAACTTATTAACATTGATTTACAATTAAAATTAGATTAATTTATCAACTTGTCTTAATTAAGTTGATGACATCTTGAAAGGTGGTAATTCTGGTCAAAGCTGATTTACTACCTTAACTAATGTCATTTAATTTTACAATACAAGTTGTATTTAAATTAAACTAATTTGTTTGCTTAACTTGATAACATATTTAAAACCTCGATTCTGGCCAAAGCTGACTCGTTGTTTTGCGATGTTCATCAACTAAAATTAAGCATTCGCCTTATACATACATGTGTTTCCAATCTGGCCAAAGCTGATGGGTCATACCTGTATTCAGCGAAACTAATTTGTGCACAAAACTTAAGTGTATCATTTCTGGCCAAAGCTGATGTGTTACATTGTTTTTGCACATACCCTTATTTTGTTCATAATGCTTAGGTGATAGGCAAGTAACCAAAGCGAAAGCCGACTCATTTAAGTAGAACCTAACTACTCTGTTATTTTGGTGATATAACAGACTATATCACATCTTCTTTTGTTTCATGATTGCACATTATTATCATGCATTATTATTATTATGCCTTAGTTTATGATAATACATTATTATTATTATGCATCATTATTATGCCTTAGATTATCATTATGCATTATTAATTGTGCCTTAGTTTTAAGTACCCCATAGAATCACTCTTAGATCTTCTTTTCAATTTAACCTTTAATCTCCATAACTAATCCACTCTAAATTTATAATCACTAAATGTTTCCATAAATGTTTTCCTCTCATCATAATGATTTTAATTATCTCTTAAGACAAAAGACTCTTAATTACTCTCTCAAATAAAAGGTTTTACAACCAAAACATGAAAAGCGAGTAAAGTCTACTCAAGTTTTCTATCATGATAATCAAAATCCCTTTAAACAATGCTATCAGGGGAGATGTTTCAGATTTCCTAATCTAAACATCGTGTAAGTAATAAATTTTAAAAGAACTTCTAAAGTGCATGCAAACACTTAACATCTAATATGCTTAGTACAAAGTATAAATTAGGTTAATGATTTAGTGAACACATCATAAAACATGACCCTTAAAGGGCTTACACATGCTTCAAATTGAAGATTTTCTAGTGCATTTCTTAGTGAATCCTTTCTTAGCACAATTACATGCTACTTAAAATCAGCCATGACACTTATAAGTACCAGAAGGAAAATGAGTGCTTGATAGCATTGTGCATAAAGGATACATAATGCCTTAAATTAGAAAAGCGGATTTGTTCACCTCACAATCACTAACCCTTATATAATTAAAATAACTTAAATAAGAAGGATGGTTCTAAATTCTAAAATAAGATACAAGAAAACTTCTAGTTCTAAATCCTAATAGGAACAACTGGCTAACCAAGAATAATCAACAGTGAAAATTGTGCCCATTAATTTTAAGATTAACACAGTGGATTAAATCTAGTCTTATAAAGATCTCTTACAATCCATATACTAGGAATAAACCAAACAACCACTATTATGAGAGTAAGTGACAAAATCAATGTCAAAGTTGTACAAACTATGAAAATCTATCAATGTACTACACTTTATGATACCTTATTATGATCCAAGATCACTTGGAACCTAGTATCATTACTAAAGTAAGACATCGACGGTTATAAGGTTTTAAACGACTATGACAAATGTCACTATTACCCTAAACTCTCAAAGTTGTGGGTTATACTTATCTAGTTTTCTTTACGTGGGTTGAAATCTTTATAACTTATAACTAGTTAATAAATGTTCACAATCTTTGTTATCACGTAAGTGAGAATTTAACAAAGAAAATATGTGTATAAGGGAATAAACATGTTTCCACTAAGAGTTCTAACTCATCAAAACTCAAATATATTAGTGGACCTTATCCTAAAATGGAATATCTGGGCATAAAACATTTATCACTCATTTACTGATTATTTATTCTTGTACTTAAATAAAGAAAAAATATCTTTCTCACCTTAAACTTTTAAGGACGAAGTTGAAAATCAACTTAACCATCAAATAAAAGATTGTGAGATTAGATTTAATATATTAAATACCAAGATTGACATACAAATAATGGTAACACTCTCAGTTCCATTAGGATCATACTAGTGTGAACCAGTAGATCATGTATGGTACTTTTAAAGATACATCATTAAGTTATGCATCTAAGTATCCTTATAAACATGATAATAAATATGTCATCTAAGTTTTACATCTATTTCTATATACCAAGGCTCTAAAAACAACAACTCATATGCTAAACAAGGTTACCTAATATGTCCCTAAGATTCATTCTGAAATCCGGACATGAAGGAAACCAAGTATAAACCATATGATTAGTTATTAGCCAGAATTAAACCTTAAAAAAAATCCTCAACACTAAGCATTTTGCATGCCAAGTTCCTAAGGAATTCTAAGATTAGGGGGAGCAGTCCAAGTCTTTATCAATGACTTCTCTTCTAAGGTCAGTGGGAGTAGTGAAAAGTCCTTATGCATGGCTTGCCTGAAAATACTAGAGGCGGGGGGAGAGACAAAGTTAAATTTAACTCTGAATTTAACTCCGATTACACTTCTTGTACACCACGCTACTATAACACTGATCCACTTCCACATACTTAGAAATAATGTTACTCCTAATATACCTGACTTAAATGCTCAAGAGGAAATCTATGAAACTGTTAATGTTTTGCTTCAACTCATTAGATCCAGCTTAGTAAGTCATCAAGGTATGAAGTTTCCTATTAACCTTGATGATTATGAACCTACCTTAATAAAGCTTACATGGATATTGGAAAGATTACTAATCGTATCTCTGATTTAAGAGCCATTATTAGAAATCAATCAAATCATCTGATGGAATAAAGCTATTATTAATGAGCTTAACTCCCTAAATCAGAATAACGTTAGAAGTTTAGTTTTCTATAGCTAAACTGAAATCCGAAAGGAGAAATTAAACGTTATAAATTGTTGTTTTCTAAAGGTGATTAACAAGTTAAGAATTCATTTTCTAAAGGATTCTTTGAGAGATAATCATTGTCCTTATTACTCACTCATAATTACGAGTAACATTTAACGGCCTTATAAAATATCTTTCCTTAATACTCACTTAACATGAAGACATGTTCATAAACTAAACTTAAGGTTTCAAGTCTGAAAGTTATAGAACACTTAGTCTTTAAGATGAGTAGATTCATATAAAGGGTTAATATAAGCAAACTTACAAGTGATACTCAAAGTCTGATGAAGTTATAAATTTAATCATTCTTCATCAATAATAAGTGGACTAAATGGGCCTACCTTAAGATGAGTGGGAGCAACTAATACAATACTTGCCCTTATATATATTATTTTAGGCAAGTAATACGTTAGTTTTGTTGCATGAGTCAAAGCGACTTATTCTCGCATAATTTTGACATTAAAATCTTGAAGATGCTTCTTATACAATAAGCATCAAAACACATCAAGATCAAACTAATAAGACATTAATGAAGTCTTATTAGTTTTAACCATGTGTTGAACACATTACAACATGCAACGTTGCTCTTTATCTGTAATTCTAGTAACTAAAGGAGATTACTAATAAAGGTTCAAATCTTATATTCAAGTCTATACTCATTTTAAGATATTGCCTTCATTGTTGAAATACTAGAAATGATGAAAATCATTTCCTAAGTTTAGTGCATCATAAAGCATTTAAGATGGCATTTCAATATCTATAAGAAACAAAAGACTATAAAATTTAAACTATAGAAGAAGTGAGAAACTTAAAATAGTTGACTATCTCTAAATTTTGACTTTATTGTAATCAAAGGATATTGAATGTCAACTCAGGGGTATATCCTTATGTCTGCGGACTGATTTATCTCATGGATTATGAAGGAGTCATAAGAACCTGATAACAACAAGCTAAGTTATTATGACAGAATTTGTCACTAGATGTTGTTGGTAAATATATCATTAGACTCCTAAACTCCAGATAAATAACATATTGAAGACTTACTGTGATAAAGTCAGCTACCCTAATCTCTTAAAATAGTAACAGTTTTGAGTGGAGCTGCGTTAAATTTTCGATACAAGATTATTGTTCATTTAAGAACAAATAGAGGAATCTAAGTCCTTGTATTGAAAACATTCATGATATGCTTAAAGGATCCTATAACTTAAGGTCTATCCTCATAAGTCTTTTCTAAGAGCTCATAATGAATACGAGGTTTACTAATGACCAAGCATATCACAATATTAATGACTAATTATTAATTATTCCTCATCCGTTTGATTTGTTGTCTCTAAATATGTTACGCATGCCTAACGGGACATATAGACAGTTTATATACAAATCAACGTTAAGGGCTTACTTTTGTAATTGATTCTGAATTTATATTGAATTTTAAATTTGGGGTTGTAGTATGATTAATGGGGGTCTTGAGTTGGATAATCAACTCTATGACTGTATTTTTCTGCTGTAATTTTGGTTTAAAATTGAAATGAGTATTAAATTCTGATCAGACTTGGCTAATAACTCATTATAAATGATCATTCGGCCAAGTGGGAGAATGTTAGACAAAATATATTTACTAAATATATTTATATGTGTATTTCGGATATATATATGTATGTAATATAATATATATTATGTCCTTTAATCATTTATCTTAAATAATCAATTATCTATTTAACCCTATCTGGCATTATTTGATGGACGTAATTGCCCTTATTAGATAGACTAGGGTTTCTCCTTGGGTGTATATATATATATAGAGCTTATTGGAGAGATTAAAAGGTTAATCACCTCACATAATATTTCGACCTCTCTCTCTCTCTCTCTAATCGTAAACCCCTTTACGATTATCACCATCATTAGCATACACCCTAAAGGGGAACCAAGGCTATTCACAGGATGGATAATCTGACTGCTGCTGATCTGAATCAGATGTTAACAGGTAATCTTTTCATATTTTATATGTTTATTATATTAACGATTCAGGATTCGATCAGCATTCCCTCTTTAAGTAAACTCGGGAACACAACGTAAGTTTAATAAGAAAGAAGAGAAAGGAACATGTTCCTTTTTATAATAGGATAGATGGGTAATTTGGTAATTTTTTAGGAATTAAAGATTAAATAATTGTTTCCCCGAATCCCCCTGGTTTGAAAGAAAAGAGATCAACATCAATTTTTCATCTTTTCTCTCCCATTCTCCCAATTCCTTTCGAAAAAAAAACTATGGAACACCGGTCATTCTTGCTCAATTCCTTTCTTTTTCTTTCCATTCGATCATTAAATAAGACCTCGAAACACAAGAGGGTTGAGATGAGCGGTACGAGAAGTAGTAGACGTGAGAGTTCTTATTTTTTATTTCTTTTTCTAGGACCAGCTACCCATATGTCGTTAAATACATATGTCGTTAAATAGCATAACCTCCAAAGCCCAATATGAACCAACAGCCCAACATGCAAACAAAGACGATTAAACCCAATAAGATAAAAGAGTTAAACAGTTACATGTTTACACTTTACAAGATATTTGCATCAACTATATTTTTATCCTTTTCACTCATCATCTGTAAATTTGCATATCCAAGTACAAACGTAGCACCAAAATAAAATATACTTCTACCCTTTTCACTCATCATCTTGATGTTTAAATATGATGTTTTAACTATTTTAAGAAGATTATTTAAACAAATCAGATCTTGTAGTTAGTATTCTATAACCGTTTCATTTCCATGACTGACATTGTTTTCCTTTTTCCCCCGAAAAATCAAATACTTCACTCTTATAGTAATTCTAAATAAAATATGCTCGTTTTTACAAAACTTAATTCGTTTCAAATAACTATTATATATATATATATATATATATATATATATATATATATATATATATATAGGAGAGGCACTTTCACATGTGAAATAGCTCTTTTTACATGTGAAAGTTTCTAATTAATGAGAAGCTAAAAAGAAAAACGAAAATTAATCACAACCATTAGATCAAGAGATCTAATGGTGAATAGGGTGTCTACCTGTCTACACTTATGGGGATGTCTACAATGAACTTTTCACTGATATATATATATATATATATATCATATATAGTATCTATATATATATAAAGGAAGGTTCCCGTGCATTAGGCAAAGTTGCCTACATCCGGTACACACAGGGGCATATTAGGAATGTCCAGATTTCTCCCCATATGTGGTATATTTGGTAGTTATTCAAGTTCCCCCAGTTTTTAAAACGATCATAACTTTTTCATACGACGTTATTTTCGAAAACGAATTTCACCATAATTCTAGTCGTGATTTTATCTTTAATTTGAGACTAGGTTTGCTCGATTTGAAGAAACGTTTTTTTTTTGACGTTTTAACCGGGTTTTTTCTAGTTTTTTTTTTTATTTTTTTTTATTTTTGGGTAGTACTAGCTGCGATTTAGGGTCCTAAAAATTTTCAGATTTTAATTCGAAGCGTAGACATCTTTTTTTTAATTTTTTAAAAAAACATTGACATTGTACACCAGCATAGCACAACACATACCAGCATAGACCAGAGCGCTGAAAGACCAGTCTACCAGCACAAGAGCACAATTCCACCAGCACAGCCAGCACAGACCAGCACAACCAGCACAATTCCACCAGCACAGCCAGCACAGACCAGCGTCGTAAAAAACGTGAAATTTTTTTTTCTCCAAATCAAGCAAACCTAGTCTCAAATTAAAGACAAAATCACGACTAGAAATATGGTGAAATTCGTTTTCAAAAATAACGTCGTATGAAAAAGTTATGGTCGTTTAAAAATTGAGGGGGAACTTGAATAAATATTGTTTTCCACATTTACCCTTCAAGCTTTAAGATTCCTCCACTCCTTCTCTCTCATCTCTTTTAATCTTATCCATCCATCAAATTGATCTAGTGGTCCAGATTTGGCCGCACTGAACTTAGGCAAAATGGTCTGCCGCATTTGATCATAAACCTATATATATATATATATATATATATATATATATATATATATATATATAGGGAAGGGTTCTGTGTAGACCCCTTAAATTTTGTAGACCCCGTAGACCCCTATAAAACTCAATAAAAATAAAACTCAGTGTTGTAAATTTGGTTTTTTTTATTACGATAAGCTTTTAAGAACCAAAAAAATAAATAAATAAATTAAAAAAACAAAAAACATTAAAAATCGAACATTTTAAGACAATGAGTTTTAAAATAATGAGTTTTAAACGCAACACTGAGTTTTATTGAGTTTATTGAGTTTTAAACTCATTGATTTTTATAACTCATTTTCTTAAAATGTTCAATTTTTAATGTTTTTCGTTTTTCTTTTTTTCTAATTGTCTTTTTTTGTTCTTAAAAGCTTATCGCAAATAAAAAAACCAAATTAACAAAACTGAGTTTTATTTTTAGTGAGTTTTAATAAGTTTTATTGAGTTTTATAAGGGGTCTACGGGGTCTACAAAAAATAAGGGGTCTACACGGATCTTTTACCTATATATATATATATATATAGGGTTAGGATCCTGTGAAAACACATTTTTTTGTGAAAACTGCGAAAACACATATTAAAACGCACGTAACTTTTTCATACGTTAACGATTTTTCATAAAATTTGCGCCAAAAGTCTAAGAATTACGTTATCTTTAAATCTGGAGCAAAATATTAAAAAAAACTGAACGTTTTTTTTTCGCTGTGATGCACATGTGCATCATATAATTAAAAAAAGTTATAAAATGTTATTTTTTTTCTTTAAATCTAAAGATAACACAACTATAAGATTTAGGGTGCAATTTCTTTTTAAACCTATTAATGTATATCACATGTATGAGCGTTTTTTTTGTATGATGCACATGTGCATCATTCAACAAAAACGCAAAAAAAATGATGAAAATATATGACATATGGTGCGACTAAGAAAAATAAAATATTTAAAAGAAATTCCGTATTCGAGAGGGAAAACCGAGAGCATAATCTTCATTCATAAGGGTGATGTCTTACATATGATGAAATGTAGTAAATATATACAAGTTTGATAACTGCTAGAGAGAGAAACAAAGTAATGTGTATATCTGATTTTATAACACTCCCCCTCAGATATACATCATTATTCATTATACACTATTAACAACATACTCCAGGATGATGTTAAATCGGTACTTCAGGACCTATAATATAAACCGATACTACTGGACCAGTTATGCTGCCTCGTTAAAAACCTTACTAAGAAAACCCAGTGGGAAAAACTTAGTCAAGGAAAAAAGAGTACAGCGTGTATAATGCTCCCCCTCAACTTAATATATATCATTTACTTTGTGAAGCGTAATCTTCTAAGATAATTGCTTGACTTGATCTTCAATGTAATCTTGTTTGATGTGAACTAGGCATGCTGCATTGTCTTCATATAATGTAGCTGAAATTCGGTTGATTGACTTTTGTCCGTATTCTTCTTGAATATGTTGATTCTTAAGTCTTTAACCTTGCCATGAGTGCTTTGTTGATCACCAAGTCTTGAGTTCGTCAAATATACTAACTTATACTTTAAAAAGTCTTGATGATGATGCATTGTTAAAAACCTTGCTTGGAAAAACCCTGTGGGACAAAAACCGTAGCAATGGAAAAGTAAAATGCAATTCATATTTTCTCCCCCTGAGATATAGTACTATTCGTTTCCACATAATTAACAACATACTTCTGGATGATGTTAAATTAGTACTTGGGGGACTGTAAGATAAACTGATGTTTCTATATTAGTTATATTTAATTCTTTCAAAATTCTCTCTAAAAGTCCGACAAAGTCTCTCGATGATCAGTGCTTAGATCATCACTATAAACTGCGATTTTAAACGAACTTTAAGAGTACAAATTTTGATAAACAGACAAGACTGATTTATCTATTTATACCCCGTTTTTCAAAATATTTACTGAGTCGGTTGTACCAAATACGACCAGTTTTCTTGAGATCATGTAATATTCTATTTGAGATTTATAACACATATATCTCGGCGTACTACTTTAATGCTTCGGGCATTTCTAATCCTTTAAGGATTTTCATGTGGATGTCAATTTCTAAGTGTCCCGTATAAATATGTAGTAAAGACATCCATAAGTTTCATCTGAAGTCTATTCGAGATTTACGAGGCCGGTTAAATATTAAAGGTTATCGCATCCACTACAGGGGAATGCGTTTCCACATAATCAACTACTGGGATTTAGGAAGAAACCTTTATGGTACAATGTGGGGCCGTACATCGCATAATCTCATTATTTAACGTTTCTTTTTATATAAAGACACCCATTTATAACCTACTGGTTTGACGTCTATGGGTGTTCGAACTACAGGTTCGAAAACGTTTCGCTTGTCAGGCGAAACCTTTTAAGGCATTTTGCCACTTTTGGTAAATCATCTTTATATATACTTTTACATAGTTTTGTGTACGCAATCTTTTTCATTGAGTACATCTATTGCTATTACATATGAAGTATTTCAATTATACACGTGTTTTGTTTCGGTTCCACATTGTACTTTCTTGTACATAATTTATTGAGATCTCATATTCATTCAATATCAATATTTGTTCTAGAACTTTCTTATCTCTCCTGGGACATCTAACATGACCACTCTCTTCTGGGACTTTAAATGTAATTAGTCGCTTCAGGGACTGTATCAATAACCTCTTCTAGGTTTTTGCATATAATCTCTTATGGGATTATACCAACTGCATTTCCTCTGCTCTTTTATCTTCGTGCTGATAACGTAAAAGAAATTCCGTATTCGAGAGGGAAAACCGAGAGCATAATCTTCATTCATAAGGGTGATGTCTTACATATGATGAAATGTAGTAAATATATACAAGTTTGATAACTGCTAGAGAGAGAAACAAAGTAATGTGTATATCTGATTTTATAACAATATTAACTCATACTAAAAGTATAAGTTTTTTTTGTGATGCACATGTGCACCACACAAAAAAAATCAAAAAAAAAAGCGTTAAGTTTTTTAAAACATTTATAGGATTAAAGATAACATAATTTTAAGACTTTTGGTGCAAATTTTTTTAAATAATATTAACGTATGAAAAAATTATGTAGGTTTTAAGATTTGTTTACGCAGTTCTCACAAAAAAATAGTGTTTTCGCATGATACTTAACTTTTTTTAATTATATGATGCACATGTGCATCATACCAAAAAAACGCTCATACATGTGATATACATTAATAGGTTTAAAAATAAATTGCACCCTAAATCTTATAGTTGTGTTATCTTTAGATTTAAAGAAAAAAAATAACATTTTATAACTTTTTTTAATTATATGATGCACATGTGCATCACAGCGGAAAAAAAACGTTCAGTTTTTTTTTAATATTTTGCTCCAGATTTAAAGATAACGTAATTCTAAGACTTTTGGCGCAAATTTTATGAAAAATCGTTAACGTATGAAAAAGTTACGTGAGTTTTAATATGTGTTTTCGCAGGATCCTAATATATATAGGTAAAAGATCCGTGTAGACCCCTTATTTTTTGTAGACCCCGTAGACCCCTTATAAAACTCAATAAAACTCATTAAAAGTCACTAAAAATAAAACTCAGTTTTGTAATTTTAGTTTTTTTATTTGCGATAAGATTTTAAGAACAAAAAAAGACAATTAAAAAAAAAGAAAAACGAAAAACATTAAAAATTGAACATTTTAAGACAATGAGTTTTAAAAATCAATGAGTTTAAAACTCAATAAACTCAATAAAACTCAGTATTGCGTTTAAAACTCATTATTTTAAAACTCATTGTCTTAAAATGTTCGATTTTTAATGTTTTTTGTTTTTTTTAATTTATTTATTTAATTTTTTGGTTCTTAAAAGCTTATCGTAATAAAAAAAACTAAATTTACAACACTGAGTTTTATTTTTATTGAGTTTTATATGGGGTCTACGGGGTCTACAAAATTTAAGGGGTCTACACGGAACCCTATATATATATATATATATATATATATATATATATATATATATATATATATGGTTAGGTTCAAATGAGAACTTTTTCTTTTGAGAACTTTTAAGAATTAAATCTTAACCACAAATTTCGGGGGGGGGGGGGGGTCACTACAATTCATGGGAGGGGGATACATGTAAATAAACTTGTGGCTCAAATTAGTTCTTTTTAGTTCTCAAATCAAATTGGTTTTCAAATGATACTCTCCCTATATATATATATATATATATATATATATATATATATATATATGTATATATATATATATATAGGGAGAGGATCATTTGAGAACCAATTGGGTTTGAGAACTAAAAAGAACTAATTTGAGCCACAAGTTTATTTACATGTATCCCCTCTCATGTATATATATATATAGGGAGAGTATCATTTGAGAACCAATTTGATTTGAGAACTAAAAAGAACTAATTTGAGCCACAAGTTTATTTACATGTATCCCCTCCCATGAATTGTAGTGGTCCCCCCCCCCCCCCCCCTGAAATGTGTGGTTGAGATTTAGTTCTTAAAAGTTGTCAAAACAAAAAGTTCTCATTTAGACCTAACCCTATATATATATATATATATATATATATATAGGGATAGGAACAATTAATAACCCCTCTTTAGAGCACTAACCAAATAACCACATCTTGTCCATCCATTATTTAATCCAAAGGCTGAAAATCAATCACATTTTTTTAACAAAGATCTATGGCTATGATTAAAGGGAGGACCAAATGGTAATTTAACACACCCACAAATATCTGACTTTATACTCTCTCTTTAGTATTTTCAATTTTACAGACTCACATCTCTCGTATTATCCCCTGCATTCTCATATAAAGAAACCCCAATTCTTTTTCGGATCTAATTTTGTGCTAGAAGAAACCCCATAATTTTGTGTCAATCGGTGGTTCATCTTTGGTCACAAACGAAGGTTCATCTCTGCCTATCACACCACCATCATCACCAGATCTAAAAAAAACCATAAAGAAACCCGCGATCTATGATGCCTCTCACCTTTCCCTCATATTCTGGTGTATCTAAAAACCCTAGATTTCTCACATTCAGCCACGTTCGAATTGTCAGCAAGCAGAAGCAGAAGCGGTGTCAGCCGCTGTCCAACCAGAAGCGTCGTCGGCCGCTGTCCAAACAAAAGGGGACGATAAGCAGGAAGCGTTGTCCAAGCAGAAGTGGCCGCTGTCCCGCTTGCCTCCGGCGCCGCCGTCGTGAATCGCCGTAGTCGACAACCCCTATAGCGCTTTTCACCAGATTTTGAAGTTGAACATGAAGATGATGTTTCGAATCAGATACTATCTTGATCTGGATTCGAACTTCTTGGTTGAAGTAGACATGGGGGATTTGTGAAAAATCGTAAAAAAGATAAATGGGGAACGAAGAAATGGTTAGTTGGGATTGTGAAGCAAACATGGGAGAAAAATCTGAGGTACCAAGAAATGGGGGATTTGTGAAAAATCGTAAAAAAGAGAAATGGGGAACGAAGAAATGGCGGTGGGCGGTGGAATGAGATTCAACCAAAGGTTTCCGAGTTCCGACTTCCGTAAGATGCTTCCTTCTTTAAGATGTTAAAATCCAAGATTTTTAGAAGGTGGTTATTTTTAATTTTAAATATTGGTACTGAAAACCATCGATTATTGGCGGTGGAATGAGATTCAGCCTTTTTGATTGTTAACCTCAAATTTTGTTAATAATATATAATGTTGGGCATGATTTTTGTTATTAAGATTCTTTTTTTTTTCTCTCGAGATTGTGCATTTTCTTTGTTCTCACACTTTTTGTTTTATCAAGATTTTAGAGATTTTATTAAGAAGAAATTATGATCTCTTAATTCAAAGAATGTTATGTTTTTTTTTTAATTTGGAGGTGCATTTTTAGTATGTAGGTTCACTAATTTTAGTCAAAATTTTGCAAATATGATTTTGACTTTTCAAAGTATGATTTTGTGTGTATTTTTAGGATATGACATTTGCAAATCTGATTTTGAATTTCTTCATTAATTTTCTCTACCAATTTGTTACTCACAGTTGTGTTTTTGTTGAACCTTGATGCTTTTACAGGTTGTAATTTATGTATATTTAGTTGTATATTTGTTTTTTTAATTTTGATAGCACCGGTGTTTACCGATCATCACACGACTGTTAATGGTTATATTATCAGTGTCCATATGCATATTGATGTATTTGTAAGTTATAATATATGCATATGCAGTTGTATATTTTGATCATGTTTTTGTTGAATCTTTGATAGCATCGATGCTAATGGTTATCACACCGTTGTTAATTGTTATAACATCAGCGTTTATGCGTATATTGATACATTTGCAGGTTATAATATTTGCATAGGTAGTTGTACTTAAGTAGAAAAATTGATGCTACTGGTTATGAGTGTATGTATGTAATTTTCTTCATTGTTAATAGTTATTATATTGATGTTAGTAGTTTTAACACTAGTGCTACACACTACCTCTGAGAAAACGGTAATAAAAAACGTCGAGACTATAATGGAATTAAAGATAAAAATGCGACGAGTTTAATGGTGCAATTTTTATATAAAACCGACAAAGTATAAAAAAGTTATAGGCTTTTTAAAATGAAGGGTGTGTTTTATGTGGTTGTGTTAAATTACAGATTTACCCTTTATAATTAAAAATAAAAAAAAGACACATGTCATGATGTGGTTCAATCTAGCTTTTTCCAACCACTAGATGGTGGTTATTTAGTTATTCCTTTAAGGAGTGGTTAATATTAATCCTCTCCCCTATATATATATATATATATATATATATATATATATATATGGGTTAGGATTCAGCGAAAACACATTTTTTTTTGTGAAAACTGCGAAAACAAATATTAAAACTCACGTAACTTTTTCATACGTTAACAATTTTTCATAAAATTTACGTCAAAAGTCTTAGAATTACGTTATCTTTAATTCTGGAGCAAAGTATTAAAATAAAACTTAACGTTTTTTTTCCGTGTAATGCACATGTGCATCATATAATTAAAAAAAGTTATAAAATGTAATTTTTTCCTTTAAATCTAAAGATAACACAACTATAAGATTTAGGGTGCAATTTCTTTTTAAACCTATTAATGTATATCATGTGTATGAGGTTTTTTTTTGTATGATACACATGTGCATAATTCAATAAAAACGCAAAAAAATATGAAAATATATGACATATGGTGCGACTAAGAAAAAAATATTAACTTATACTAAAAGTATGAGTTTTTTTTTGTGATGACATGTGCACCACACAAAAATAAAATAAAATAAATGAAAAAAACACGGTAAGTTTTTTTAAACTTTTATAAGACTAAATATAACATAATCTTAAGACTTTTGGAGCAAATTTTCTTAAAAAATATTAACGTATGAAAAAATTATGTAGTTTTAAGATTTGTTTACGCAGTTCTCACAAAAGGGTGTTTTCGCAGGATCTTTCCCCCTATATATATATATATATAGGGAAGGGTTTCGTGTAGACCTCTTAAATTTTGTAGACCCCGTAGACCCCTATAAAACTCAATAAAAATAAAACTCAGTGTTGTAAATTTGGTTTTTTTTATTACGATAAGCTTTTAAGAACCAAATAGATAAATAAATTAAAAAAAACAAAAAACATTAAAAATCGAACATTTTAAGACAATGAGTTTTAAAATATTGAGTTTTAAACGCAACACTGAGTTTTATTGAGTTTATTGAGTTTTAAACTCATTGATTTTTAAAACTCATTGTCTTAAAATGTTCAATTTTTAATGTTTTTCGTTTTTCTTTTTTTTAATTGTCTTTTTTTGTTCTTAAAAGCTTATAGCAAATAAAAAAAACTAAATTAACAAAACTGAGTTTTATTTTTAATGAACAATCATAAGAATGTGATCTTATCTGCGTGAAGAAATTGAAAAACCATAATATATAGCATGTGACCATTTTAATAGTAAAAGTTAATGGTGTCAGCTTATTCGACTGAAATGGTCATAGAATGCAAATCATTAGGCTTATTTTCTTAAAAAAGAAAAAGATTTTTTTAACTGAAATAGTTAAGAATCTCAAATCACAATGATCAAAATGAAAATTTATTTTTAATTATAATATCATCCGGTTAATATATCCGGTCCAGTGGCATTAAAAACACAGTTGTCAGTCTATCAATCGAAAATGAACAAATGGCCAGATTAATAGTTATCCCTTTATCATTATTATCTTGTATCAAACAAACAAATGACACTCAATCATTGGATTACAAAATGAATAGCAACATTTTCACACTTTTGATTTTAATTGTTATTTTATTTTGTTAGGAACATAGAGTTAAGTTTTATATAAAAATAATAATATTTGTTATCTTGAATATCTAATATAACTCATTTTCACATTTTCATTGGTCTATTGTTATTTCATGTTGGTGTTTTGATCAAAAATTACTTAGTATAGTTTTAGAATCAAATTAGTTTGTGATGTATAATGCTTAAATAAATACGTATGTAGAATCAAAGAAAAGATGTGAATGACTCTGGATGTTTACGAGGAAAAATCCTTGATACCTGGAGATCTCCGACATAAAAACCTCGGAAGGTGATGGAAACCACCCGCCTTAGACAATTCTATTAAAACTAAATGTTTGAGTACAACTTTGAGTGGATCAAGTGTTCGTGAGTGAGCAAATACATGTGTAGAAAGAGTTGGTCTTGTGCGAGAGGGACTTATAAATATGTAAGATTACATAACAAACTTTCTTATTCTTAGGATAGTCTTCATATCCGTTGAGGATACCCATTCTTCCGGATTCTCTACCAATATCCTCCAACCACTTTGACTTGACTAAGTCCTTTATATCATTGGAGTAACCTGCACGACAATTATGTTAGACACATTTATCATATGCGCTAAAATATGTTAGTTCGGATCTAGAATACTTGAGGATTCCGGGTGCCAGGATGCTACAAGGTAAAATTTGACCCCTAACAAGTCTCCCCAAATTTTTGCAAGATGTATTTAACAGATCCTGACATCTGTAAAATTTTAAAAATTCAAATAGACATTTATGATAATTCTGTTAGATATGACACATGTTTAGGGGCGGGTATACACTATCGTTTTATTCTCCAAAACTTACCCTTTTTAACCCTTATTCCTCATATGTCGTGGCAAATCTTCTTGAAAAACCCTAAATTTCTCGAGGAATTCCCCATTTTACTCAGGTAACTCCTGCTCTCTTTTACTATGCTACTATGGTTAAACGAAACACTCCCTCTTGTTCCTCTTTGGTCAGGAGCTCTGTCGACGATTTCATCGATCAAGGGCTCCTTGATAACCCCGATAAAGAGTTATGCGATTTTTGTGATCAAGACATCAACCTTCTCAGATCAAAACGATTATTTCTTAAAAACACCAATATTAGAGCCTTCAACTCCTGATTATGAGCTAACTTCTCTTCTAAACGTGGATTTGTTTTTTGGAATTTCCTTTCACCCCCGATTTGTCTTACTCCTTTCCACCATTATTCACCAAATTCTTTAGGGTCACTCGACTTACTTTTTCCCAAACAATGCCAATGATCTGGAGGGTCCTGTTTACCATCAAAGGACTAAATAGGACCTAAATTAGGCTTTGGGATCCCCGAACTCGTAACTTTTTATAACCTCTGAAGCTATGGTTCCCATGAAACTCCTATTTGGTTTCCAAGGCCACACATCACGATGTCCATTGGAAGTCGAAGTTCTTCTTCGTCAAGCGATCCTCAATCCCCCATGGTGGTGACTTACATGTCACACCCTTAAATTTTGCTTGTGAGGTTTTACCGCGAGGAGCGTGACAATCCAGGACTGAAGTTATTAGCCATGCCAAACGAACTCTAAATAAGTTTAGAAAAACAAGTTAAGTTACTTAACCATATAAGTACATACAATTTAGTTATGCGGAATTGTAAATGTAATGTAAAACCAAGTCATACGCGCAAAACAAGGAGCCCAAACCAAGTTAAGTAATGTAAAGCAAAGTAAATGTAAATGTTTGAAAATGTTTGATGCCATTCAAAATGTCTCAATGCATCCTATCCATGCGCGTTACGTTAGTGACCTAAGAAAAACATGCTAAAGTGTCAACACATAGGTTGGTGATTATACATGTTTTATAAGTACGTATATGTTTGTATATTTGTAAGATAGTGTAAACAAAATCATATCAATAGTTAGCTAAAATAAGAACAAGATACTATGCGTTTCGTAAGCGAAACTAACATGTTTGTGTTTGTTTCCTTCCGCCATGTTTTCCAAATGATGGCTAATGTTTAGGACAATGTTAATTACACCCATTGGACCTCCAGTTGAGTTAGCACGACTAACGTGGGTGGGGTTTGTTAGACCCAATAGTACTACTCAATATTCCCTTGCTATTAATCATATACTAACACTATGATGTGTAAGGACTTTCCATGGTATGTTTGTGCAATAGAAATCAAGTGATATGAAAGTGTTTACAAAAACTCAAAATAGAAGTGTTTGGTGTTGGGATTTTCGTGTACGGACTTTAAAATTTTATTTCATGACTTGACAAACAAGTAACGTGCGAAAGTGTGTACACGAGGATGGTTCTCAACCAATCCCACCAGAAATCCAGATAACCCATATGAACAGATTTACTAGTCGTGACAAAACCAATCGTGGCACGATGGTTCAACAAACGGTTCCACTAGAAAACCAATTGATCACAATTAGGGTTTCGGTATGTAACTCATACAATCGAAACATAGATATAAACTGAAAAATAATAACTCTTGTACCTTTCATGGAGAAAAAGGAAACCAAGACCAAGCTCGTAGATCCAATCAACGATAGCGATGATGGTGGCGACAACGGTGGCAGCTCCTAGGGCTGCTTCCTCTCCTTTGTGTGTTCTCCAAGATTCATTAATCAATTAGGGTTTAGGTTATATTTGTATTTATAGATATAAACCAACTTGAAGAATAAGTTGTCTATAATTACACTAACCACCCTCCAAATTCGTAATTATCACATAATTATAAGCGGAGATCGAATTGAGCCGTAACGAGCCGTTACAAGATAACGACCCGTTATCTAATAGTTGCATAATGGCCTATTACTGACTAACGGATCATTTGTCCACAACTCGCATAACGACTCGTTATGGCCTAACGGGCCTTTACGCCATCCGAATGCAAGATAATTAATAACTTAATTAATCATTTCTTGTTTGTTGCTCAAAGCGTAACTCTTGGATTGTACCTCGACAACAACGTTGATGTTATCCGACAATCGGACACCTAAAACCAACAAACTCCCACTTAGACGATTTGTCGATATGGTAGATCATCATAGACAGTGGTGGATGCCTAGCTGCATCTCACTGCCCCTATCAAGGTATGCCGGATTTCTTCCGTCAACTAGTTCTTTACGTTACTCTACTCTTTGATTCAACCAAATACTGTAGCCTTTGCTGACATCATCAATTATCCCTCTGTTACGGACACTCAATGAACATGAGACATGGATCATAATCATTCCCATTTGTGTTCAACAATTTCTAGACTCGTTCCTAATTTGAAATGGTCAAATGAACTACTACTAGTTCGAGCACGGCCATGCATTTTCTACAAGTTCAAATCTAACGACGGCGCCATAATGTTCCCAATTTGAAATGCTCCTCATGTCTAACTTGAGGCATAGGCTTAGACAACCGGTTCACTAGATTTGATTTGTTTTAATTTTATTTATATTGATGTCACTATGTTCCAAAAACTCTCGTGTATAATGGAACTTCCAAAGAATGTGTTTCATACTGTGATGTAATCATTGCTCCCTTGCTTAAGCAATGGTACAAGTTTTGTCGCAACATATCTCGATTTGCCTCTTATATCCTAGGCACAACTTCAAGATCAGCAATGAACTTCTTCATTGCAGCATCACCCTTTCCAACATCTCACGCTCCTATATATTCCGATTCTGCAGTGGGTTTCACCACTACCCCTTAATTGGCACTTCTCCAAGTCATGGATTTTCCAATTCATGACTTCTCCATTTAAGGTAAACCATATTCTGTCTGTGATCGAGAATCATCTCGGTCTATTTGGAAGCTTGCATCCGTGTAACACCTTACATGGAAATCTTCCTTTTAGTCCTCCATATATCAAAGACATATCCTTAGTTCCTCTCAGGTACTTCAGGATATTCTTCACATCAATCTAGTGACTCTCACCCAGATTCTGTTGATATTTTCTTATCATACTTAAGAAGTACGACACACTCAGTTTAGTACATAGCCTGGCATACATTATGGAACTGTTGGCAAATGCATATGAAACTCTTTTCATATCTTCTATCTACACGTATGACCTGGGACATGTAACACCTATGGTAAAACCCTCGAGCTCGGAATATAAAATCTCAAGAAAAATAAAGAATTTTTTTTTTTGGAAGGCATGAGGACCGCATGCCCTCTCTGGTTCAATCTCTCGCGGTCCTCATGACGCGTCGGGTCGCTGGGTCAGGATCCCCATGTTTTTACCCCATGAGGACCGCATGGGGGGGGGGGGGTATGTTTGTGCACCTCTCGCAGTCCTCATCGACGCCCAACACTATAAAAACGAGTTTTGCTCATTTTCTGCTCATTTTTTACTTCAAGAACTCGAGTTTTCTCTGCCATTTCACTCCTAAGAAACCCTAATCCGGCTGTGGGGAGCTTGAATCATCAAGGTTAAGGCATTTTCAAGATACACGAAGCTCGGGTAGTCTCATACTCTTCTTGTTTCTTCATTTCAAGCTAAGTTTTGTTGTGGATCCTCACTGATCCGTGTTGGTTCTTAGGAATTGATGCTTGCATGTGCGATCAAAGACGATTAACGGGCATGGGAGCAAGCTTGAGGTATTTTGAGGTAAGATGTGTGTTCGGTTTGCGCTAGATCATATATTATTTAGGAAGACCACCTCTAAATCAGTGTTGAATGGTGCATGCAAGGGGGGATTCAGCTTCTGGAGTGATTAATATCATTGGGAGAGTGAAAACCCACTTGAGAAACGCTCAGTACAAGATTTAGAGCACAAGGTACAAGTCCTTTATGCATGCATATTACGTTTTTGAGTAGATCTTTGACTCTGGAAATTTCTGCCTAGGAAACCCTACATCTCAGTGATTAAAATGTCATAAGTTAAGAGATTGGTAAATGGGTGGAGGCAACATTTGTAGTTTCGTGTTTACAAACCCGAAAACCGAGTTATTTGGACTTTTATCAAGTGATTGTTAAAACCCAGATATTCAAGTAGCTTATGGTTGTTAATATTAGTTCAGATCAGTCCTTTGTTGGTAAATAATGAGTTGGAATTGGTGGAAATGATAAAACTCGCTTGTAAAATGATTTCGGGTAACATTCGGGTCAAACCAGGACTTATATTATGAGAATGGTACGACCTCAGGATCTAAGAATTTATATTTTGGCTACTATAACATGTTGAACAAAATCCCGTTGTCGAAACGATCAAAAATCAAATTTTAAGAAAATTGCACTAAAGGACAAAATAGTCAATGAGGACCGCGTGGGTTTTGTTTACTAGTTCGCGCGCGGTCCTTATAGCCTAGAAATTCAACGTGGTCTGTTGACCACCCATGAGGACTGCATGGGATGTTGTTCTGGTTTGCTCGCGGTCCTCATACGTCCCAGGACAGTTTCATGATTTTGTTTTCTTTTGTGTTTGAGAAATTACCGAGCACCCGGTTTTGTTATTTTTACGAGTAGCGTCTCGTGGAATTATAATGATGATGTTTCACCACCCGGTTGGACTCGAGGATCTCGTATGGCTATTTTGGCCTCTCGGTACATTATCGGGAATGTTTGTAACTTCTCGTTCAATTTGTTGTTTTCACCAAACGTTGTGTAAATGTTCTTGGTTTTGGGTTAGGTTTTGATATATATATTTATGTATATATTTTTAGACTCGCATCTGTGATATAATCGTTGGACCTTGGATTTCCTCATGCTCGGTGACGTTATAGTTTTTCCTCCCGTTGCAATCTGTGAGTTGTTAGCTTTTCCCCTACTTTTATTTAACTATTTTGGGGTGTAAATGAAACATGTCTTGTTGTGTTACTTAGTACTGTGCTTAGGTACGTGTTACCGTGTTATAAATTTACTACATGTTACGTTACGTTCATGACAGATTAGTATGGTTAATTTAGGTCCGTGTGGGGCCACAAAGACATATATTGCACCAATTTAGCTGTAGAGGTAGATTAAGGTGTCTCATACCCGTTCTTGTTGATCCATTGGGGGTCAGGTGATGGCGTATATGTCTAGTCATGGGGAGCGGTGACAGCCACTGGTCCGTTTGCCCCTCTCGCGTGCTGATTTAACCATAGGAATTTATAGCAGGCATAGTGTTTTTGAAAACAAGATTTGGTTGTGAAAACGAGTCAAATGCGCTACGACTCACCAACAAATTTTCATTGTTGACGTCTTTTTGGTTCATGTGCAGGTAAGTAAAGATTTGGCGGAAGTCACGTTGTGGTTTTGGGACGACATGGTGTTGTGGGTTTTGGGGATTATCTTGTTATTATGTTGTTTTTATGACTGTTATGACTATCTTGTGTTGTTTGTTTGTGCCCTCACCGTACTTGTAGCCTTAGGGTGTCCCTGGGCTTCGTTTATTTGTGAAGCTTGTATGTAAGACTTAACATGATCTTTGTTATAGCCGCCATGGATCTAGTTATGTTTGTTGGACGGGTCGTACGTTTTTGTAAGCCTTTATCTACGCGTGTATCTATTTGTTTGCTTCCGCAAGTTCTGATACGAGTGGCCGGTCCCACGTCCCCCCCCCCCCCGCGCCTAGAAGGGCGCGGCGGGGCGGGATGTTACAGGTTGGTATCAGAGCCCAAGGTTCCAACATATTAGATTACTCTTAGAGCCACTAAGCTTGAACATGTAAGAACTCTTTGGCTAAGCATGGTGTTATGTTTAGGACTTAGGTGGACGTCTATGTGCTACGGAGTAGTTGAGGTTTAGTGTAAGGTCGGTGGTAGTTTCATCTTTGCAACCTGACATTCCTACCCAAAGGTGCACTAAGACTCAGTGAACCCTAGCAGACATACAAAAGCTGATAGTCTTCTCTTATTTGTACCTAGGTGAAGGTTGGTGTGTTAAGAGGATCGCAAGGTTTAGTGTAAGGTCAGTAGTAGTTACAGATTTGCAAACTGCCATTCCTACCCACAGGTACACTAAGACTTGCCAAATTCTAGCAGACCAACTTAAGCCGAAAGTCCATTCTTATGTGTTTTTGCATTAGGTAATAGTACACATCGTCCTTAGTGTGAGTTAGGGTAACGGTATCCTAGGCATGCATGAGATTATTTTGATTAAAAATGCCGTACTGACTTTTTAATTGGACAGATAATCTGAAGTCATGGTGTTCGGACGAAGCAAATCATCATCCTCACGATCTAGTGGAAAAGGAAAGAAGAAGGTGGAAACAGGTCCTAGCCGACCAGTTCTTCCATTGAGCCCCGGTTCTTTGGGCTATGTTGTGTTACTTCAGTGTTCATTCGGAACCTGCCGCATCGGGAGGAGCAGCCACAGGAACTTCCGCGACCGCCGCGGAAGCCATTGGAGCTCGTATGTTTGTTCGCCCTCAGCCACAGATCCAACTGACTCAGGATGAGATTGATGCCGGTTTTGCCATAGCTGCTGCAACACCGCTAGTGAACTTGGATGATTATAAGGATGAGCCTAAGGAGCAAGCAGACGAGGTGGAGCCACTGCAACCAGAGCATCTAGAGCCCCAACAGTCTGATAACCATTTGGTCATTGAGCTTTCAGCGGGACACTCTGTTAGCTATCACTCACAGCACCATGAGCACCACGTCTATGCATCCCCCTCTTACGCCCTATCGAGCTACACCACTGGAGTTGACTATGGCTTAGATGAGTCTAAGCCGATGGTCGAGGTCCCCATCGTCACGGCAGCCGCAATTATGGCAAGACAGCCTGTTCCACCTCCACCCCCTCCGTATGCTATGGATCCTTGTGACCCCTACATTGCTGTACATATGGAGGCCCAACAGGTAGGCCTAGTTTCCGACCGCTACTCGTTTCCAGCATTGCAGTGGTCTTACAGCTCTCACACCCCTTTGTACCCACCCCCTGTTGATCCATACTATGCTCATCCTCCGCCACCCCCACCATACATGATGCCATGCTACCCATATGCTCCGTACGCACGCTATATTGAGCCTCATCGTTCATCCTTTTCGGGCTTTGGTTATCCATTCCCTTACTCACCTTATCGTGATGTCGCTGGACCGAGTTCTCTCCTGATGTTGTTGCCCTTGTGGAGCAGAACTGCACACTGGCAAAGGAGAACGAGGAGGTTAAGAAGAGAGAAAGGAGTATGGCGAAAATGTTATCCAAGGCGTCATCTGCTTTCGGGGAAGCGGCCAAGATCAGGTTAGGCATAGGGAAGAAGAAACACCGTTGATGGATTCGGGTGCTGATGTTGTGGTCGTGTTGGTATTGTGCTAGCTGGGGTGTGATTGTGGTTCTTATCTTTTTATGGTTCTTGTTGTTATGATGTTTTCCCTTCAGTTGTATTTGTGATTTTCAGACACTGTATCGTGTGGTTGTTTAAAACTTGTAATGTTTAAGTGTTGTATTTGGATTTGGTTGCTAAATATTGCAAGACTTATGGTTATGTTGTTATGGAATCTAGTGTAATGACTTTTGTTTGTAGGTACTAGATTGTATTGTACTCAGGATATTGTAGTTTGTTGAAGCTAGAAGTTAAGTAATGCCTTGACTAGGAATTGCTTTAAACTCCCTATGTCCTCTGTTTTCCTAAACAGTCATGACGGTGCTTAGTTTCATGAGCCCCCCTATTCCGGGTTGTATCGGATGGGTGTTCCCTCCGTAGATCCCCGAGACATGGAACTGAAGTGATGCTTCACGTTGATCCATACCGTGGGGGCAAGACCGGAGCAAGCACATATACCCCGTTTGTGTGAAAACCCATATGGATATTGGTCCGTGTCACAGATGCGTTACAGTTGAGTCGAAATGAACCTTTATGTTGATTGTAATCGGGCATCTCGCCTTATTTTTAGTCGATGACAAGGGGCAGTGTTAGCAAGACGACCAGAAAAAGGACACGTCAGAATACTAACGATCTTCAGAAAGAAGCTAATGAAGACAACCGCTCCCTACATGTTGTATATGGGAAGGATGGAAACCGTCTTACTTCAGAACAAAAGCGTGAAAAGGAGCAAGAAGAGTGATTCCAGAAATTGATTGCTGACGGAATTGCTGCAGCGTTCCCGAATCTAGTTGCTCAAGAAAAGAGGATAGTAGTAGAGAAGGATGACAAAGAAAAGCAAGACCCCTTATATGCTGAAAGGACCGAGTCAAGTCACCATCATAGATCCAAGTCTGAAAGGCAAAAGGTTGTCAGAGTTGAGACGTCTGCTAGTTCCCGAAGCGAGCCTAAGAGGCGTCGCCATCATAGTCCTGATTCCTACAGCTCGGAGGAGCATGAGCGAAAGAAGAGTGAGAAAGAGAAGAGAATAGCTGAAGAAAGAGGTTGGAGTTACAAGACTTATATGGCTAGTAAGCCAGGCACTTTCCGAGGTGATAAGAGCGCCACTGAAGCTCTTAACTTGTTAGATGAAGTGGAAGGGGCATTGGATATTGGTGAGTGTGAGAAGGATAAAGTGAGGTTTGCTTCGCAATCGTTCAAGGGTCCAACTACATGACTTACATCAATCGGTTCAATAAGCTGCTAAATCTAGTTCAGCATATGGCGAAGAAATAGTCGATCAAGATTCGACGGTTTGTGTATGGTTTGAGCCCCGCTATTAGGGCTGATGTTAGAGCTTCCCGACCCCATACTCTAAAATCGGCAATGAATTTGACTGGAACTTTATGTGAAGAATGGGATCGTTAGTCTAGAAAGAAATGGGAGTCCTCAGATCAAAAGAGGAAGTTTGGTGGTAAAGGTCGTGACCGAGGAGGAAAGAAAGGGCACCGAGATAAGAGAAGGGGCAGAGATGACTTAGGATAGAGATTACAAGAAAGAGAAGCCCACATGTTACAAATGCAACACCATCGGGCACTATGTTGATCAATGTGTGAAGCCCGCGGGGTGTTATAACTGTGGAGACAAGGGACATCAGATCGCCGACTGCCCAAAGCCAAGGGATGACACCAGATTCAGGATCAAGGGCAGAGATGGCAGAGGCCCAAAAGGTAAACCTCAAATTTTCTTGATGACTACTAAGGAGGCCCGTAAAAAGGACGATGTCGTATCTGGTATGTTTTATGTGAATGGCAATTATGTTAGTGTGTTATTTGATTCTGGTGCAAATAGGAGTTTCGTTTCCACTACTTGTATTCCCAAATTGAAATGTGTATTGCATGCTTTAGACCAGCCTTTATATTTTAGAAACTGCTAATGGGAAAGAAGTTAGTATCCCTAAAATTATTAAGAATTTCCAGTTAAGGTTAGATAATGCCCTATTTAATTTAGAACTACTTCCCATGACCTTGAGTGAATTCGATATTGTACTCGGGATGGATTGGTTGACTCGACATCTAGCCAAGATTCGTTG
This sequence comes from Deinandra increscens subsp. villosa, assembly GCA_039602395.1. Lineage (NCBI taxonomy): Eukaryota > Viridiplantae > Streptophyta > Magnoliopsida > Asterales > Asteraceae > Deinandra > Deinandra increscens. The sequence goes on from JBCNJP010000003.1 coordinate 69,795,776, forward strand.
CGACGAGAAGATTGTGGAAGTTGAATCTGCGGACGGGAAAATTCACACGATAGTGGGCGATCGTCAAGCGCGACCGTTGAAGATAATTTTAATGCTCAAGGCAAACAAATGCATGAAGAAAGGATGCCATGCTTTCCTAGCTAACGTGGTAGAAGTCCCTCGCGAGAAAAGGGTTGAAGATGTACCCATTGTTTTGGAATTCGCCGATGTATTTCCGGATGATCTACTGGGATTGCCACCGGAGCGACATGTGGAGTTCCAAATTGAATTTGCACTAGGAACAACCCCGATAGCTAAAGCGCCGTATAGACTTGCGCCATCTGAAATGCAAGAATTAAAGAGCCAACTACAAGAACTTTTGGATAAGGTTTTCATTCGACCTAGCTATTCACCTTGGGGAGCTCCCGTGTTATTTGTGAAAAAGAAGGATGGATCATTGCGTATGTGCATTGACTACAGTGATCTCAACAAAGTAACCATCAAGAATAAATCCACTTCCTCGAATAGACAATTTGTTTAATCAGCTCCAGGGAGCGAGTTATTTCTCCAAGATTGATTTGAGGTCTGGATATCATCAAGTAACTGCCTTTAGAACAAGGTATGGGCACTATGAGTTCACCTTGATGCCATTTGGTTTAACGAACGCACCTGCAATCTTTATGGACCTGATGAATCGAGTATGTAAGCCATACATCGACAAATTTGTGATAGTCTCTATTAAAGATATATTGATCTACTCGCGCACGAACGAGAAACACGAAGAACACCTTAGAACAATGTTGGAACTTCTTAGGAAGGAGAAGCTTTATGCAAAGTTTTCCAAGTGTGAATTTTGGCTTCGCGAAGTTCAATTTTTGGGTCATATTGTGAGTGATGCTGGAATTCTGATGGACCTAAGTCTCCGACAGAGATTAGGCGATTTTTGGATTTAGCAGGATATTATCGTCGCTTCATTCAAGATTTCTCCAAGATCGCTTCACCTTTGACCGCGTTAACTCAGAAGAATGCAAAGTGGGATTGGAAGCAGAAACATACCGATGCTTTTAAACTTCTAAAGGAAAAGTTGAGCACCGCTCCTATACTAGCCTTACCTGAAGGATTAGAGGATTTTGTTGTTTATTGCGATGCGTCAATCAATGGATTGGGATGTGTGTTGATGAAACGAAACAAAGTGATCGCTTATGCGTCAAGGCAGTTTATTGCGATGCGTCAATCTTGGTGCGGTAGTGTTTGCCCTAAATATTTGGAGGCACTATCTCTATGGAACGAAGTTTGTGGTTTTCTCTGACCATAAAAGTTTGCAGCATTTGTTCAATCAGAAGGAACTAAACATGCGTCAAAGGCGTTGGATGGAGGTGTTAAGTTATTATGATTGTGAGATAAAGTACCATCCGGAAAAGCCAACGTGATGGTTGACGCATTGAGTAGAGAGGAAAGACCCAAGCCTCTGAGGGTTCGTGCGATGAGAATAGATGTGCGTGCTGATCTAATCAATGAAATTTTGAAAGCCCAAAAGGAGCAAATAGCTTATCCAGAAGTGAATAGAAAGAAAGATATGATCACCATCGTGGGTCGCCTTACTAAGGGACCCGATGGTATCCTTAGACTGGGAAATATAATCTGGGTGCCGAAGGAAGGTGGTCTCCGTGAATTGATCCTTCGTGAAGCGCATAATTCTAAGTATATGATGCGCCCTGGTAATGATAAGATGTACCAGAATCTAAAACCCCACTATTGGTGGTCGGGGATGAAGAGAGCAATTGCCGAGTATGTTGGTAAATGTCATACGTGTTTGCAGGTAAAAGCTGAGCATCAGAAGCCCGCTGGTTCACTTCAACCTTTAGAAATACCCGAGTGGAAATGGGACATGGTGACTATGGATTTTGTAACCAAGCTTTCTAAAACTAGGAGTGGTAATGATGCTATTTGGGTAATTGTGGACCGATTGACTAAGTCAACTCACTTTTTGTCGATTAAGGAAACTTACTCCACGGAACAATTGGCCAAGATTTATGTAAATGAAAATGTGTCAAGGCATGGAGTTCCATTATCAATTGTGTCTGATAGAGATGGCCGATTTACTTCCCATTTCTGGCAAAGTCTTCAGGAAGCAATGGGAACTAAAGTGAACTTGAGTACGGCATATCATCCGCAGATGGATGGGCAGAGTGAAAGTACCATCCAAACCTTAGAGGACATGTTGAGAGCATGTGTAATGGAATTCGGTGGCAGTTGGGATACCCACCTACCGTTGGTAGAGTTTTCATATAATAATATGTAGGATCGTTAAAAGTTAGAGTTAAACTTAAACAAAGCCCTTTACTTGCAAATATAACCCTGCGGAATTAAAGTTATATTTCACTTTACTTAAGCAATTGTTGAGTTCTTGTGTATAATGTAAAAGCTTGATTTGCAAAAATATAGTAACAACAAAGTATCAAATACTCGGCACTATTTGCATTAACTCGAAGCTACACTATTACAAGTTGTTCAAGAAATGATAACAGTAAAGATGACAACTGTGTGTAAACTAAGAGCTAGCTATGCTATATATAGTGCAGACGAGATCAATGACAGCCATTGATCTCATGCGATCTAATCTAGACCGTAAACTAAAAAGTCAAATACAAACTACCAAAAGAATAAACATCGACAATTAGAATATCTTGCGTGTTTGCAGCAACATACTACTTTAGGAGAGCGGCTTAAATCAGATATAGAAGCATACGAGAAGCTTTTGCAGGATTGGACTTGCTGAAAAGACATCTCAGGAAAAGTCTGGTTGAACTCATTATCTGGTGGATAATCGAGTTCACCCGGAATATTCGCTAAAAGACAAAACTGCTTCTTTCCGCTTGAATTGCCAGTTCCGCTTGAAGTGAGAATTCCGCTTCAACTTCAACTTCAGCCGGAACATAGTAAAATTAGCATTCAACCGGAAATCTTAGAAGCGCAATATTCCTTACAATCTCCCCCTAAGCTGATGCTGTCAAATTCCAATGTTTATCTTCAAAAATTGACTTGTACCCAAAAATCTTCTTCTCCTTGTCCTACTTGTCCGTGGGTCTGATGCTGGCATCAAGGTTCTGATACAGCTCTTTGGTGTTTGTTCTGGTCACCTTCACATGTTTAATTGAATCCCAGTCCATTTCGCTCCATTCTTCTTGAACAGAAATGGACTCATGAATTGTGAAGGTGCCATCAGCTCTATGAACATAAAAGAGCTTCTCCTCCTCTTCCCAAATGATAAATTTTATTTCACTGGTAGGCACTTCATCTTCTTCTTCTGCTGAGTCACCATCTAAACTACTTCTGTAGAGCATTCCACACTCCAGCACAGTTGGCTCAATAACAAGCCTTAACATGTACTCAGCTCTTGAAGGATTCAAAATTTCTCTAAGTTTTAGAATGATGTCTGTCATCTGCAGCAAAGTAAGTTGTGAAGTGGCCTTGTGAACGTTTACCACTTGCCATTGTAAAGGTGAAATCAAGTGTGGCTTCATCCACTGTCCAACCCATAATTTGTCTTTTACTGGGTGGAGCTTTTCTCTTTTGCCTTTGATTTCTTTTGTTCTTGGCATGCATTTGTTTTCTTTTTCTGACCAATCTTTCTTCATCAGAATCAACTGTAGATTCTGGCACAACAGGTCTCTTGCCTTTGTCGGAAGAAGAAGGGCCAGCTTGGGCTTCAGTAGGTTTGGTAATGGTGGTGGAGGGTTCATTGATGGTGAGTGGAGGAAGGGAGGTTTGTGATGGTTGTTTACTGGCTTCAGGAGTTGGGCTAGAAGGTGGAGTAGGTGGGAAAATATCAGAAAAGTTCATGGTAGGTGGAGGCTTCTTCTTGAAGGGAATAATGGGTGTAAAGTTGTCTGTTCTGTATCTCAGGTTGGCAAGCTTGGTGGCTACTTTCTTGGAGATGGAGGGTGGTTTGTAGGGTATGATGGCTAGTGACTGTAAGATAGATGGAACTGTTGTAGACATTGGGTTTGGGTTGTAGATAAATGAAGGTGGTACATCTGCAAATTCAATAAATTCAGTTTTTTAATTAGCAGTTGTTGTACCCGAGATCAACTCTGAAGGTGAAGGCATCACCAAATTAGGATTAACAACAGCAATTTCTCCTTTTAGTTCATAAAAGATTTCATCAATCAAGCTGCAAAGTCCCCTAACTCGCATCTGAGCTATCTCTTCCTCTTTCTTGAAATTTCTAACCACAAGTTCCCATTTTACCTTTTTCAGCAGTAGGTAATTCTCATCGTTCTTTACCAGCTTGGTACGCAATTGAGAAGAAATAGAGATTAACATCTGCCTATCAGCATCAGACACTGCATCCAAATTATAATCCTTCAGTCTCCAGTTAAAAGACCTAGTCTTGGCCTCTTCAAGCAAGTTTTCAAACACACCATCTTGCAGATACAAATCAAATTCCTCCTGAAGTTCTTTTGCTAGCCTTTCATCCTCTACTATCCTTTTGGCATTTTCCACCATTTTTACTATAGCCTGAGCTTCAGGAGTCTGAACCACCTATTGAATGGTTTTTGGAGTATCAGATTTTAACAGGTGTTTCCGCTTGAATTGGTTCTGAGCTCCTTAAGGCTATAAAAGTTTCGGCTATATCTTCTGCTCCTTCACTCATGTGTTCTTCCGGTTGAACTACCGGTTGAACTTCTGGTTGAATAAGAATTTGCCCTTCAGTCACCACCTGAGGTTTGGTGACTTCAGGTTCTTTGTCGACTATTTCTAGCACCCCAGTTCCTTCTTCTTCACCGATCAAATTTTCGTCTTCCCCTTCAGTCATTGTAGCAACTGCAATTGTTGCAGTGCTTTCTTCAATATCATGTGCTGCCTTGCTGGTGGAGGCAATATTTCCTACCACTTGATCACTGGCTCTTTTAGCCGGAAAAATGACATCCTTGAGGAGTGTTGTGATCATGTTGATGTGCTCAGGGAGAGCACCAACAACCAGCATGGATGACTGTACTAGTTCAGCAAGATTGGGGTCCTCAAAAGGAGAAATGGCAATCAGTTGACTATATCTCATGTTTACCCAACAATCTTCAACTGAGAAGGGACTCACACCAATTCTTTGGCAAGCTGTGGCTCTGACTTCAGCCGGTATCCTTTGAACTTCTTCAATTTCTGTGATAACAGGTCTTGAGGGTAGCTTCTCCCCCAATTTGACAGTATCAGCTTCATCAGTTGCAATAACTTCATCAGCATCTCTGATAGGGCTTGAAGGACCTGCTTTAGTTTGAAAAGGATCAGCTTGAACCAATTTGGCAACAGTTGTGTTGAGAGTTTCAACCTGTGCTTGCAGAGAAAGGTACAGTTTCGTCAATTCTGGTAGTGTATAGCTATCCTCAACTGGCTTTTTGCCAGTATCCTTGGAAAAAACCAAACTATCAATTCGATATTGATCAGCATTGGTACCCATGGCTTCTTGGCACCAGGGATTCTCCTCATCTGTTTCAGCAGCCCTTGGTTCCAATAAAGGACTTCCAGGTGCTGATTCAGAGAAGATTGCCGCAAATTGGGTCTTATTGATGTTACTACTGACACCAAGATCCAGTAGGGATCCTTGGGCAGCAGCAGCCCTTTTTGCATGAATCTCTTCACGACTCCTGAGATTCACCTCCAGTGAGGAGTGGGGTTGCAGTGCTACAGGGTCCTGGCTTATCAGGATGTTCTCATGTAATGAGGCAGGTGAGTTAATAACACCTTCATCTAAGCCAAGATTGGAGCACTGTCACTCCTATGTGACAGGGGTTGTAGGGGTGAAAAATGTTCAGATGGGGATGGTACATCTGCTTCTAATGACTCCCCCTCAACTGAAGGTTCATCCCTAAGAGAGAATCCCAATTTTACCAGTTTCCGCTTAGGCTTTTTGCCTTGGGCGGGGTTAGAAGCTTCGGGTTGGTTGGTGGTACTAGGTGGAGGAGACCTAGTCACCACATTTCTCTGTCTTTTGAATATGACAGGAGGTGATTTGGATGAGGAAGTGGCAGTGGTAGTGTTTGTGGAAGCTTTCCTCTTTTTGGATTGAAAGACTTTGAGAGAAGAGGAAGCTGGGATAGATGTGGGATCAGATGCTGTTGGGATTACAGCTCTGTCATCTTGAGCTTGGAGCTCAGTTGCTGTTACAGTTTCAGGTTGACCCTCTGCAGTAGCAGGTTCATCAGGAAACTGCCTTGGAGTTGGTAGGGGATAGTCAGTGTCCCTTCCAAGAAATGCAGACTTGTTTAAAGCAAGATTGGAAAAAGTTTTCTCATTCAGAAGTTTTTGATGCAAAATTGTACCAAGCCAAACTATTTGAGGGTACTTTTCTTTGAGAATGTAAGTTAGGAATCTGGGATATACGTAAACATATTCAGGTTGGACATTTGATTTTAGGGCCTGAAAAATGAGTTTTGAAAAATTAAAATTTTCACCTTTTACCACAGCATAGAAGGCAGAGGCTTGTTCGCTTGCAAGCTCGTCAAATCCACCTTTCTTTGGAGACAAGCACACCAGAATTGTATGTGCCAAGAATCTCCATTTGTATGGTAATTGCCCTTTCTTGATGGTTTTGCTTGTCAGGGAACCACCATATCCAATATCTCTGAACAAGCGGAGATATTTCTTGTGGCCAACCTCTTCGTATCCACCTTCATCACTTAACTTCAACCAATTTCTTACTTTTGCTTCATCTATCTCCACATCTTTCCCTTGAACAGTTGTCACAATTTTCTCACTACCGTTTTCGCCTTCGATAACCCTAGCATGAACCCAAAAGTCTTCCATCACTTCTTCGAAAATTTCGGCTTCAACAGTGAGCACGTGATGAAGATGAGACCTTTTGATGAAGTCAATCATGCCGTTGTAGACATCAGTTTTGCTTGGTGGTTCTAGGTATGCCACCAGGTTATGCTCTACGGGGAACTTGGAATCACCGATTGGCTTCTTGCCACTCGCCTTCGCTTTGGGAGCCATTGTTGAGACAAATTTTGAGAATGTTGACGGTTAATCGGAAGTTTATCGGAGAGGGTTTGAGAGAAATTCGGGAGTAATTTCTGAGTGGGGTTGAGAGAAATGGGGAAACTGACGGTAAACTAGGGCTTTTTACCTTTTTCGGTGCTGACGTGGAGGAGAGAGGTTAAAAATCGACGGTTCAGTGACTCATGAGACAGGTGCTTTATGGGTTATACGGTACAACTGGTTGAAGCATGTCCTTATCCAAAAGTTAATTTACTAAAACCTCGGATTTAAAACAGTTAAAAACTTAATGGGTAAATAAATGTATATCCGCTTAGAAAATTGTGCCTTCCGGGTAATTAAATGAGACTTTGACTTTGTTGACCCGGAAGTTCAGGCGGAACCCATTTTCTCCTTTATTTTAAAAACAAAAATTCTTCCGTCTGAACATCAAGCGGACAAATTTTCCACTTGAAAGAATTGTTTTCAAAATAATTTTCCACATCATTTTTAAAGCATTTTTCCGGTTGAAGTTCACTCGGTGAATTTCAAAAGTTGTCTTCACAGGTTGAACCTGAACTTGAACCGGAAATCCAAAACATATGATTTTTAAAAACTTGTGTTAATTATCCATAGTTTTAACAGCAGTTACTGACTATGAACTGAAATATTGTTTGATTAACACTAAAGATTTTCATTTTCTTTTTCTTTTTGTATCAAGAGACGGGCTTTTGAACACATGCCTTTCTTTTATTAGAATTGTGAAAAGCCTTATTTAAAGGTCATCATCCCAATGGCTGCGATGAGTTAGAAAAATCTAGTCTCATCAAAGGCTTTTGTAAACAAATCTGCCAATTGATGATTAGTGTGAACTTTGAATAGTTTAATTAATTGCTTTTCTGCACAGTCTCTAATAAAATGATACCTTATGTCGATGTGTTTGGTCTTGGAGTGCTTCACTGGATTGTTGATGATTGAGATGGCACTGTTGTTGTCTGCAAGAATAGGAGTTTCCATGAATGTGATCCCATAGTCAAGCATTTGGTTTTGGATCCAAAGGACTTGGCTACATCAACTTGAAGTGGCAATATACCCAGCTTCTGCAGTTGAAGTGGAAACACAAGTTTGCTTCTTGCATTGCCAGGAGACAAGTCTTTCTCCCAGAAATTGACATCCTCCTGATGTTGATTTCTTATCTATATCACATCCTCCATAATCACTGTCTGTAAATGCTTTGAAAGAGAAGTCAGAGTTCTTGGGATACCATAAGCCCAGTTTTGGTTGCCCCTTCAGGTACTTGAAAATTCTCTTAACAGATAGCATATGTGACTCCTTTGGTGAGGACTGATATCTTGCACATAAGCAAACACTGAACATGATGTCAGGTCTGCTAGCAGTGAGATACATCAGGGAGCCTATCATAGCTCTTTACAAGTGCACATCCACTGGCTTGCCACTTAAGTCATTGGTTAACTTGTGGGAAGTAGAGATGGGAGTTTTGGCACTTGAACAGGTTAGCATGTCAAATCTCTTCAGCATGTCTTCGATGTACTTTGACTGGTTCAGAAAGATACCATCTGCAGTTTGCTTCACTTGCAGCCCTAAGAAGAATGTTAATTCTCCCATGGAGCTCATTTCAAATTTCGACTGCATCAAAGTTTCAAATTCCTTGCACAAGACAATATTAGAGGAACCAAAAATAATATCATCAACATAAATTTGTACCATCAACATATCATTTCCAACAGTTTTAACAAAAAGTGTTTTATTAATAGCCCCTTTCCTGTAGCCATTCTCTAGAAGATAGTTAGAAAGAGTTTCATACCAGGTTCTAGGTGCTTGTTTGAGACCATACAAAGCTTTGATCAGCTTGCACACCTTGTTAGGATGGTGAGGATCTTCAAAACCAGGAGGTTGTTTGACATATACTTCTTGTTCCAGGAGGCCATACAGGAAAGCACTTTTCACATCCATTTGGAACACTTGGAAATCTTTGAATGCAGCATAGGCTAAGAAGATTCGGATTGCTTCCAACCTGGCTACTGGTGCAAAGACTTCATCATAATCAATGCCTTCTTCCTGTACATAGCCTTGCACAACCAATCTTGCTTCGTTCTTTATGACAATTCCCCTATCATCTTTCTTGTTTCTGAAAACCCACTTTGTTCCAATTGGTTCTGCTCCATCAGGTAGATCTACCAATTCCCAAACTTTTTGCTTGTTGATCTGAAATAATTCTTCCTGCATTGCCTCTACCCAACTATTGTCTTCCAAGGCATCTACTACCTTCTTGGGTACTTCTTGAGACAAAAATACAGCATGCAAACAAATGTTTGCATTTGCAGATCTGCTCCTTGTTAACACAGGAGCTGAAGCTTCTCCAATAATATTTCCTGCTGGATGAACTCTGTTGATTCTTCTATCAATGAACATAGGAAATTCATGGCTTCTTCCATTTGAGGGTATGTTGAGTTGAGGAAGTCTATGATCAAACTCAACAGTTTCAAATTGTGACACAGGATCTGAGACTTCAACTGATTCATGAGAATTGATGTCTGAATTGTAGATTAGATGCTCTAAACTAAGCTCATTTGATGTGCTATCATTTGAATTTTCAGCTTCATTTGACCCTAATTCAGTATTCCCTTCAGTTTCTGAAATTGAGTTTTCCGGTTGAACTTGAACCGGAGAAACTGGTTCAGCTTGAACTTTGACCGGAACAATTTCTTCTTCAATTTGAATTATTTCAGTCAGTTTCTTGTCATTTCTTGGAAAGATAGGTTGAGAGCTCATGGAAGAGAAAAAGATTGGCTTCTCATTTGCAGTTTGATTACTCTTCCAATGTTCATCAGCAGACCTATGAGAATTTTGTTCCTGCACTAAAGAGCTTACATGCTTATCAACATTTATGTTGAAAGCAGTAGTTAGTGCATCAATATCAAATAACCAACTGGGCTGAGACTTAAAATTGTTGGGAGATTTTTCATTGAAAGATACATTTATGGTTTCCTCAACAATCTTAGTTCTCTTGTTGTATACTCTGTATGCTTTTGACACACCTGAGTATCCAACAAAATAACCTTCATCTGCCTTTTCAGCAAATTTAGGCAAGGATTCATTGGTTATTAAGATAGTGACAGGACAACCAAATGGCTTGAAGAAGTAGATATTTGGCTTCCTTTTTCTCCAAAGCTCATAAGGTGTTTTATTCTTTCCCTTGATAATCAAGATCCTGTTTTGGACATAACAAGCAGTATTTACTGCTTCTGCCCAAAATATCACAGGGAGCTTGGAGTCTGCTAACATGGATCTAGCAGCTTCAATCAATGTCCTATTTCTCCTTTCAGCAACACCGTTTTGCTGTGGAGTTCTAGGAGCACTAAATTGTCTCACAATTCCTTTTTCCTCACAAAATGAATTCAGAATATGATTTTTAAATTCTGTGCCATTGTCACATCTGATTGTTTTGAACTTGAGGTTTGATTGATTTTCTAAATTAATTACAAGAGTTTTCAACAATTCAGCAGTTTCATCTTTTGTTTTGAGAAAGAAAACCTAAGTATATCTTGAAAAATCATTAATTATTACAAAACAGTATGACCTTTTTCCTAAACTCATTACTCTAGTTGGACCAAACAAATCCATGTGCAAAAGCTCTAGAGGTTTTGAAATAGAAGACTTAACTTTTGGCTTAAAGGAGGTTCTGTGATGCTTGCCCTTGAGACATGGCACACAGTTTTCAGAACATGCAAAATGCTTGTTAGGAAGACCCTTAACCAAGCCAAGATTCACAATTCTGTTCATGTTTTTGTAGTTCACATGACCTAACCTTCTATGCCATAGATCAGATTCATCAACTGAGGCTTTGGATACAAAGCAAGCAGTGCCACATGAGGGTGTAGCAACTGACATATCCAAAATGTATAATCCATCTCTCCTGGGTGCCTTAAGCATTATAAGTTCATCAGGAATTTTGACACCAGGTTTGAGGACTATGGCCTCTTTCTCATTAAACATTAAATTCAAATTCTTGTCACACATTTGTGAGACACTGAGTAGGTTGAAATTTAATGTATCAACAAAATTGACTCTATCAAATTTTACCAGTCCATTTGTCACATCACCTTGTGCTGTGATATGGCCTTTTGTGCTTCCAAAGGAAACTGGTCCTCCATTGATTCTTTTTGTGTTTTCCAGAATGTGCTTATTCCCTGTCATGTGGCAAGTGCATCCACTGTCAACTACCCATAGGCTATTTTGGCCTTTATTTAGCACCTGCACACATCGGAATTGATTAATTTCTATAGGGGACCCAAGCCTGAGTGGTCTTGGGTCTGCCATAAGCATCATTATACTTGTACTCCTTGAGTACTAAAGTATTTAAGACTGAAGCTTCATTAAGTAGATCATCATTGTCAAAACTGAAGTTCTCATGCTGAGCACTTGTTTGACTAGACCTTTCACCTTTGGTGTTCTTTCTTTCAGCAATTTTCCTATCCCTATATTCTTTAAACTTCCTTTGCTTGTTGGTTAATTTCTTAAGTTTTTCATTTTCTTTAATGACCAACTAAGTTCTTTCAGGTGACTTTGAAAATCTTTGAGGAAAGTGTTTTTTTTACTTGAACTCTCCCCCTGAAGTGGAACATAGAGATTTCCACTTGAACTTTTAGCAAAGACAGTTTCAAATTGGTTAAATTTGCTGTTTCTTGAAAAGTTTTCTCTAGAGGTAACCTTTCCTCTAGAAGGATTTCTTCTTCCTTGAGCTTCAAATTGCTCAAACCCTTCAGCAAAATGTACTTGAGGTCTCTGCTTTGGAGCAGTAGCTGATCTGGGTTGAAACTTATTTTCCGGTTGAACATGAGTTCGAGCGGAAAAGTGTTCCGCTTGAATTTCAGCCCGAAAACGATTTTGCTTTAAAACAGTAAAACTTCCATTTTTTCATTACCAATCAACACTCTGTTAGAATCAGATCCAAAATGCTTCAAAGTGTGGTTTCTCACAGGTGAAATTCTTCCTGTGAGCTTCTTTTGAAAATCAGCCTTTGGTTTCAAAACAGGTTTTGGTTTTTGAAATGGTTTGACTTTACTCATTGGGTTGAACTAACAAACAGCAGCTAGGTGACCTTGTTCACCACAGCATATACATTCAACAACTTTGGTTTCAAACTTTCTAGGAGACTCAAGTTTGGTTACTTGATTAAATTTTAGTGGACCAAGCCTTTGAGTTTCACTTCCCTTTGGTTTCTCAGGTTGCTTTCCTCCAACTTTTGAATCCTTAGGTTCATAAACAGTTGGTGGAGGAACAACAATTGATGGTTTTAAAATTTTTGATTGGTCAACTGAAGCAGATGAGCTTGCAACAGTGACTTCAGCTTTCTTAGACTCAACAGTGTTTTCAGAACTTGACTGTGATGAAATGTCATCAACTGTGAGGCTAACTTTACATTCAGATTTTAAAGCATCAATTGGTTTGATTACAGGTGAGTATTCAATTGGTGGCTCAACACAGTTATACCCAACACCTGCCTTTCCATACATCCCTCCCATCCATAATTTCTCAGCCTTTTTGTTTGCTGCCTGGGATTTATCACAGGTGAACAAAGCATCTTTCAGCTTGATCTCAAGAACATCAACCTCAGCCTTAGCATCCTTGGTTTCGTTTCTTGACTTTTCAAGTTTTGAGAGTAAATCATCAAGCTGAGTTTCAAGCACTGAGTTGGTTTGTTTCAACTGTTCATATTCTTTGGTTAAATTTTCAATTTTTGAAATATATGAAGATTCAGTTTTCTTGAAACATTCCTTTAACTCATTTAGATTTGAAACTTCATCAATCAAGTCAGTGTTGTGATTTCGGTACTTTGACACTTGTTCTATGCAGGCAGGGCTGCATAGATTTTCTAGGACTTTCTCTGGGATAGAGTTTACCTGATCAGAGGTGGAATCTTGTTTGGCCATCAAAGCATGGTTGACAGCCTCAAACTCAGCAACGAAATCTTCCCATTCAACACATGAGGTTTGATTTGCAACAGCAGCTACCACATTTTGGTGGTTTTGACTTCCGGTTGGTTTTGGTGGGGTGGGTTTGGAACCTGAGTTGTTTCCAGAGTTGTTGTTGTTTGAATTGCTTCCTCTATGACCTTGATTCTGTCCTTCTCTTCTTGGTTGAGGGCATTCCCTTGCAAAATGACCAAGTTGGTGACAGTTATAACACTTCACCTTGCTTTTGTCAAGGCCTATGTGAGCACCTTTTGCTCCCTTATAGGTTCTACCAGTTCTTTTATAGAACCTTTGAGCTCTGACAGAAACCATAGCAAGTTGTGTCATAATGTCCATTTCTTCCAAATCATCGGCACCTATGCACTCAAGATCTTCGGGTATGAAGCCTTGGTATGAGTCAGTTGCTGCATGAGCATTGTGAGAGTTTTCAAACATGTTTGAAAAACTTTCTTGACACCTAGGTGTCTCAGGGAAACTGACAATAGGTGACTGATATGATGAGTTTGAAGACCTTTGACTGTTAAAATCAGTAGTTACTAGTGCAGATGAAAACAGCTGAGTTGACTCAGAAGATGAGTTTTGTTTAAGATCTAGTTCCATTTCATAGGCACTGAGTATGCCATGAAGTTCACTAACTCTCATCTTTTTCAAGTTTTTGCATTCCCTGATGCTTACAGTGTAAACTGTCCACACAGAAGGCAGGGAACGTAAGAACTTTCTGTTTACATCTACCTGGTCTAGTTTTACATCTACTTTTTGAAGTTCATCAAGCAAAGAAACAAATCTTAAGTATTGGTTTGTCATTGTTTCACCAGATTTGAAAGTAAAGTTTTCATACTTCTGTTTTAAGAAATCTTTCTTGTTTTCTTTAACTTCAGTGGTTCCTTCATACATTTCACTTAAGGCATTCCACAGGTCAAATGCAGTTTTATATCCTTTGAATCCACTTAAAATGGAATTAGGAAGTGCAGCCTGTAGAGTCCAATATGCCTTATGGTCAAATTCGAGAGCAGTATAGTTAGATTCAACATATTTATCAAGTGGCTTAGGTATTTTGACTTCTGCATCATCAGCAGATGAAACCATGGGTGAGTAGGGACCTTCAGTGAAAGATTTCCAAATACGACGGTCCAGAATCCTAACAAAACCTTCCATCCTGAGTTTCCAGGTACCAAAGTCATCAGGAGTGAACATTGGTGGTTTGTTGGAAGAACCATTTGCGCAACTTAAACTAAAATCACTCATTTTGAAAACTTTTAGAAAGATAAAACAGTAAAACTTGTAAAGTAAGCAAGTAAAGTATTAACCTTGAAGCACAGGAAGTCTTCAAGGTAAGAGCCAAGGCTCTGATACCACTTGTAGGATCGTTAAAAGTTAGAGTTAAACTTAAACAAAGCCCTTTACTTGCAAATATAACCCTGTGGAATTAAAGTTATATTTCACTTTACTTAAGCAATTGTTGAGTTCTTGTGTATAATGTAAAAGCTTGATTTGCAAAAATATAGTAACAACAAAGTATCAAATACTCGGCACTATTTGCATTAACTCGAAGCTACACTATTACAAGTTGTTCACGAATTGATTAACAACAAAGATGACAACTGTGTGTAAACTAAGAGCTAGCTATGCTATATATAGTGCAGATGAGATCAATGACAGCCATTGATCTCATGCGATCTAATCTAGACCGTAAACTAAAAAGTCAAATACAAACTACCAAAAGAATAAACATCGGCAATTGGAATATCTTGCGTGTTTGCAGCAACATACTACTTTAGGAGAGCGGCTTGAATCATATATAGAAGCATACGAGAAGCTTTTGCAGGATTGGACTTGTTGAAAAGACATCTCAGGAAAAGTCCGGTTGAACTCATTATCTGGTGGATAATCGAGTTCACCCGGAATATTCGTTAAAAGACAAAACTGCTTCTTTCCGCTTGAATTGCTAGTTCCGCTTGAAGTGAGAATTCCGCTTCAACTTCAACTTCAGCCGGAACATAGTAAAATTAGCATTCAGCCGGAAATCTTCCAAGCGCAATATTCCTTACATAATAGTTATCACTCTAGCATACAAATGGCGTCGTTTGAAGCTCTATTTGGAAGGAAATATAGAGTCCCGTTGTCTTGGTCTGAAGTTGGAGAAGGGCAACTTACCGGACCAGAGTTGGTTATGGCTACGAATGATAAGGTCCGAGAAATTCAAGAAAAGCTCAAAGTCGCACAGGATCGGCAGAAGTGTTATGTCGATCGTCGTCGTAGGCCATTGGAATTCAAGAAAGGAAATATGGTAATGCTTAAAAAATACCCCCTTTGAAAGGGATTATTCGGTTTGGAAAGAGAGGCAAGTTAAGTCCTCGTTATATCGGACCCTTCAAGATCATATCTAAAGTGGGTAGCGTAGCCTACCAGTTGGATTTACCTGAAGAACTCAGTGGAGTTCACGACGTGTTCCATGTGTCAAACTTGTGCAAATGCATGGTTGATGAAGCACTAGCAACCCCATTGAAGGAAATTTGTGGGGATGAGAAATTAAACTTTACAGAAAAGCTGGTCGAGATTGTTAAGAGAATTATCAAGAAATTACGCAGGAAGAAGATTCCAATGGTAAAGGTTAAGTGGGATGCTCGGTGTGGACCCGAGCATACTTGAGAATCGGAAGAGGACATGCGTAGGAAATACCCCCACCTTTTTTAGCCTAAGTGAATTCCGATACGGAATTCATTCAAGGGGGAAGGATGTAACCCCTATGGTAAAACCCTCGAGCTCGAAATACAAAATCTCAAGAAAAATAAAGAAAAAAAATATGTTTTTCTGGAAGGCATGAGGACCCCGTGCCCTCTCTGGTTCAACCATTCGCGGTCCTCATGACCCGTCGGGTCGCTGGGTCAGGATTCGCGTGTTATTACCCCATGAGGACCGCATGGGGGTATGTTTGTGCACCTCTCGCGGTCCTCATCGACGCCCAACACAATAAAAACGAGTTTTGCTCATTTTCTGCTCATTTTGCACTTCATCACTTCAAGAATTCGAGTTTTATCTGCCATTTCACTCCTAAGAAACCCTAATTTGGCTGTGAGGAGCTTGAATCATCAAGGTTAAGGCATTTTAAAGATACACGAAGCTCGGGTAGTCTCCTACTCCTCTTGTTTCTCCATTTCAAGCTAAGTTTTGTTGTGGATCCTCACTGATCAGTGTTGGTTCTTAGGAATTGATGCTTATATGTGCGATCAAGGACGATCAACGAGCATTGGGAGCAAGCTTGAGGTATTTTGAGGTAAGATGTGTGTTCGGTTTGCCCTAGATCAAATTTCTGAGGAAGACCACCTCTAAATCAGTGTTGGATTGTGCATGCAAGGGGGGATTCAACTTCTGGAGTGATTAATATCATTAGGAGAGTGAAAACCCACTTGAGAAACGCTCGGTACAAGATTTAGAGCACAAGGTACAAGTCCTTTATGCATGCATATTACGTTTTTAAGTAGATCTTTGACTCCGGAAATTTCTGCCTAGGAAACCCTAAATGATTTCGGGTAACATTCGGGTCAAACCAGGACTTATATTATGAGAATGGTACGACCTCAGGATCTAAGAATTTATATTTTGGCTACTATAACATGTTAGAACAAAACCCCGTTGTCGAAATGAGCAAAAATCAAATTTTAAGAAAATTGCACTAAAGGACAAAATAGTCGATGAGGACCGTGTGGGTTTCGTTTGTTGGTTCGCTCGTGGTCCTCATAGCCTGGAAAGTCAACGTGGTATGTTGACCACCCATGAGGACTGCATAGGATGTTTTTCTTGTTTGCTCGCGGTCCTCATCTGTCCCAGGACAGTTTCATGATTTTGTTTTGTTTTGTGTTTGGGAAATTACCGAGCACCCGGTTTTGTTATTTTTACGAGTAGAGTCTCGTAGAATTATAATGGTGACGTTTCACCACCCGGTTGGACTCGAGGATCTCGTATGGCTATTTTGGCCTCTCGGTACATTCTCGGGTTTGTTTGTAACTTCTCGTTTGTGTAGTTGTTTTCACCAAACATTGTGTAAACGTTCTTGGTTTTGGGTTAGGTTCTGATATATATTTATGTATATATTTTTAGACTCGCATCTGTGATACAATCGTTGGACCTTGGATTTCCTCGTGCCCGTTGATGTTATAGTTTTTCCGCCCATTGCAATCTGTGAGTTGATAGCTTTTCCCCTACTTTTATTTAAATGTTTTGGGGTGTACATGAACCATGTCTTGTTGTGTTACTTGTTACTGTGCTTAGGTACATGTTACCGTGTTATAAATTTACTGCATATTACGTGACGTCTTTTTGGTTGTGAAAATGAGTCAAATGCGCTACGACTCACCAACAACTTTTCGTTGTTGACGTCTTTTTGGTTCATGTTCAGGTAAGTAAAGCTATGGTGGAAGTAAGGTTGTGGTTTTGGGACGAGATGGTGTTGTGGGTTTTGGGGATTATCTTGTTATTATGTCGTTTTTGTGACTGTCATGACTATCTTGTGTTGTTTGTTTGTGCCCTCACCGTACTTGTAGCCTTAGGGTGTCCCTGGGCTTAGTTTATTTGTGAAGCTTGTATGTAAGACTTAACATGATCTATGTTATAGCCGCCATGGCTCTAGTTATGTTTGTTGGACAGGTCATCCGTTGTTGTGAGCCTTTATCTACTCGTGTATCTATATGTTTGCTTCCGCAAGTTCTGATACGGGCGGCCGGTCCCACGTACTCTCCCACGCGCCTGGCATGGTGTGGCGGGGTGTGACAGGACATTGTTGCTTATTCAGCACAGTTCCGTTTGCCATGGACAAGAGTCTTCTCTTGGAATCTTGCATCAAGAAGCATCACAAAATCTTCTCGATATATGTACCTTTTGCTTAGTACAATTTGTCTTTTAGATTCGTCTCAATAAATCTTTAAACCTAGAATATAGGTGGCGTCGCCAAAAACTCCTTCATCGAGAAACATTCATTCAACCAAGGAATATTGTTTCCATTGAGTAATATATCATCTACATATAGGATCAGAAATGTGATGGAGCTCCCACACGCCTTCTTATAAACATAGGACTCATTCGTTCTTGATAAAACCAAACTTTTTTATTCTTTAATCAATAACAAAATGCTTGCTCACAATCAACATCTTGATCTTGAGTAAATCCTTTCGCAACGAGCCTATACTTATAGATTTGTACATTGCCATCCATGTAGGTTTTTAACTTAAAACCCATTTAATTCCTTCAACATGATTATCAGGTGGAAGTTCAACCAAAAATAGAGTTGGTTGTCAAACATGGATTGCATCTCAGCGCCCATGGCATATTGCAATTTCTCAGATTCAAAATCTGAGGATGCATTTTTTATAGTTAACGGGTTCCTTCTGGTTAACTATCAGAACATCATGAACTCCAAGATATCTATCTGGTTCATGACGATCCCGAGTACTTCTGCAGACGCATTGTGTTACAACCGGTTTCTGAGTCCTTTCGGATTCAGGTTCAACAACATCTTGTCGAATAACGATACCGGTTTGTGGTTAAATGTATAAATAATTACCAGCCTATCGGGCATATCTTGAAGAGAAAAACATAATCGTTTCAGGGATCCAGTTTGTCCGAAGATTCACTGGTAATGTACATGTTACACCCCATGCCCTAAGGTGAGACAACTTGGGATATTCCCAATGTCATATCTCATATGGTGCCTTATCTACCTTCTTTGTAAGAGCGAGATTCAGGATTCGGGCGGCAATTTCAAGAGCGAAACTCCAAAAGGAGTGTGGCAAGTTTTTACGACACATCATTGATCAAACCATGTCTAACAGTGTTCAATTTATTCTCTTGGACACACCATAGAACTTGTGGTGTTCTAGATGAAGTAAGCTATGACACAATATCACATTCCTTGAGATGTGCATCGAAACCCTCACTAAGATAAGCGCCATTTCAATCTGATCGAAATGCCTTAATCGTTCTACCGAGCTGGTTATGTACTTCGTTTGTGTTTCCTTTAAACTTTTCAAAGGTCTTATGTATATATCTCATCGTATAGACACAACCAGATCTACTGAAAACATCAGTAATTTAAAAAAGTACATTCCTCTGACTCTTGACATTATCCTAAAAAATCACATACATCAACATATATGAGTCCAACGGATCCTTCACCCTTTTGTCTACATTCACCAAGAGCGACTTAATCAACTTACCACTTTGTAGGACCGTTGATTACTCAGAGAAATAATCAAAACAATAACTCTTTACTTGCTGATCACAACCATGCGGAATAAAGTTGTATCACACTTGTTTTTACTTAAGCTTTGTTTTACTCAAACTTGTAGTTTGATTGTATTGATTGCATAAACTAGTGAACACAAGATAATAAATTTCTCGGTACTATTTGCATTAACTCAACTTCAAACTGTTACAAGTGTAAGCACTAAATCTGGTACTTGTGAATGAACTAGCTAACAACTATATATAGTACTAAGAGATCAACTACAGCCGTTGATCTCATACGGGCTAATCTAACCATACATGAAAGTCAAACAATAAACTTACTAAAAGAACATTAGTAAACATACACAAGAGGAAATGTGCAAAATGCAATTATCTATAAGTAGGAGACGGCTAGGATGTGAGTTTGGAGAATAAAGTAGTTGCAGGCCTGATTTCTGCAAAAGTAATCTTTCAATACTTTTCCGGTTGAACTCTTTATACTGTTGGATAAAAGAGTTCACCCGGAAATGTTCTCCACTTGAGCTTTTCCGGTTGACAAGTCTTCCGCTTGAGTGTTTTCCGCTTGAACATATCTTCAACCGGAAATCTTCGTCTTGAACCGGTTGACTCAGATTTTCATTTCCTTACAATCTCCCCCTAAGATGATGCTGCCAATATTTATCCTTTGTATGTTGTTCTTCAAAAATTGACTATCTCTAGAAGCTTTACTCTTCAGGAGATGGCGGCCTTTCAAATTGAACTTTTGTTTTGTTCAATTGTCTCATGATCCTCCTGGTTTGAAAATTACTGGTTGAAAGAAAAGGTCTTTTTGCAATAGACTTCTTTCTTCCAGGTGAGACACCAGTGGCAGGATTAGTAGATGGTTTATCAGTTTCAATTGGGACTTTATCTTTCCCTTTTTCTGCTTGAGACGATGCTTGAACAGAACTGGTTGCGGCTATCTCAGTCGGTTCAGAAGGTTTTGTTGGTGATATGGTGGGTGGTTCCATGGTTTGTGTTTGTGAAGTTGAAAAGGTGGGGTTTTTAGGTGGAGATGAAGGTTGATTATACTTCCAAGTAGGTGCACAGGGTTTAGCCTTGGTAGGGGTGATCTCAGTCCAATTATCTAACCTCATTTTTGGTGGAATATATTTAGTTTTGGTAGATCTGGATCCCCTGGGCCTTGGGCTCATTCCCCTGGGTCTATGGGAGTAGAATCTGGAAGATGGAGTGGGAACATAGGAGGCTGGGTGCTTGAGTCTTTCCAACAGGTTGGAAGGGAGAGATTCAGCAAGTAGGTCAGAGGCATCAAAAGGTCCAGGCTTAACATATGTAGATGAGGGGTTACCTGTGACTGTCTCAGATGGCAGAGGCATTTGGAGACTTGGAATCACAGCAAACTCTGCTCCTTTCACTTGTTTGAGTAGCTCATCTACAATTTTGCAAGTGTCTTTGGCCTTCATCTTCTCTACTTCAGCAGCAGGCTTGAGACATTTGATGATAACACATCTCTTGATCCTTTCCAATAGCTCCAGGTTGTCTAAGCTTTTGTTCAAGACAGTTGGCATTCTGGAAGCTATATTGATCAGCCTGTTTTTCTCCTGTTCACTTAATTTAGGAAGGTCATATATCTGCATTCTCCATTCAATTGACCTTTTCCTTGCTTCATCTACCATTCCTTCAACCACGAAATCATTTGATAGAAGATCCAGATCTGCCAAAAATTGTTTGTATTGCATGTTTGATTTGGCATCCTCTGATCTTATCTTGGCTTGATTGTCTTCCCAGTCATGGACGAAATCTTCTTCAATTAGGTCACCCATAGTCAGTTCTTCTTCTGTCTGGTCAGAATCAACCATAGTTTCTTCTATCCTTGGTTGAGGAGTTATGCAATCTTCACTCTCCTTCAGTCTGATCATCCTCCTTGGTTTGGTTTGTTTCCTTCTTTTGTAGTTCAAAGGAGGCTCTGAATCAGAGGTGGAGTGCAGTTGGATCAAGGTTTCAGCAATCTCAGCTTCAGTTGAGTTTTCCGGTTGAGTCTCTTCCGGTTGAGATTTTTCCGGTTGAGACTCTTCCGGTTGAACTTCAGCCGGAGATTTTGTACTTAGATCTTTCGGTACAGTGCTGATGATATCCTCTCCTTCTTTTTCACCTTCAACTACTTCAGTCTGAATGACTGAAGCATTATCAACCACATCTTCATGAATCACATCAGCAACTGGTTCAGTGACAATGTTAGTTGTGACCTCATCCACTTTAGATTTGGCAAATGCCTCCTCCTGTGGGATAATCACATTGGTCAAGAAGTGCTTGACCTGCAAAATGCTCTCTGGCTGAGCACCTGCAACTAACATTGTTGCTTCAATCATTCCCAACAGGCTTGGATCCTGTGGAAATACCTTCATGAGTGAGCTCATCTTCACCTTGGTTAACCCATCAGCAACTGAAAAGGGATCAATTTTAGCCAATTTGAAGGCTGTTTGCCTTGCATCTTCAGGTAATGGCACTGTTTGATCATATTCTTCTTCTTCAGTTGTGGTTGCATCAGTAGCAATAACAGGTGTTGGAGAATTAGTCTTCTCCCCCTTTTTGGCAGCATCAGCTTCTACAGCCTGACCTCCAAAAGGAAATGGGTTCAAAGAACTAATCTCAGCAGTTGATTGGACAACCGGTTCAAACCTTGGTGTAGAGAAAATTTCCGATTGAGCAGTTGGAGCTTCAACTGGAATTTCTTGAGCTTGAGTAGCAGCAGGAGTGTTCTTTACAAGGCTAGCAACAGTCGAATTGAGACTGGTTACTTGAGCCTGTAGTGCTTTGTATAATGCCGTCAATTCAGTAAATGATAAACTATCCTCAACTGGAGTTGCACCAGTATCATAGGAAAAAGATGGACCATCAACCCTATGTTGATCAAGTCCACCACCCTGGTGTTCTTGGCGCCTGGGATTCCCCTCAACTACAGTTTTCCCTTTAGGATCCACTTGGGAATCATCCGGTTGAACTATAGTGTGGGTTGCCATGGATTGGGTCTTATGAATGTTACTACCATCATCAAAGTTCAATGAGAAGCTTTGAGTGGCAGCAGCCCTTTCCACATGAATCTCATCTATACTCCTGAGATTCACCTCCTGGGGTGAATGGGGGTTAGATGTAGTAGTGTGAGTATCACTTAGAATGTTCCCATGTAATGTGGTGTTTGGGTTAATAACACCATCATTTGTGACATCTCTTTCTACATCATCATTCACAGGTGAGAAGTGTGAAGTGTAGGGTGAGAAAGTGGATGGGGATTGTACATCCATGTGAAATGACTCCCCCTCAGAAGAAGGTTCATCAACAAGTTTAAATCCCAATTTGGCTGACCCAGTTGGTTGTGTGCCAAGGGTTGGTTCAGGGCTGGAGGCAATGGTTTGCAAGAGAGGAGTAGGCTCTTGCACAACCTTTTTGAGCCTTTTGAGCTTAGTAGGCTTTGGGGAAGGGGGGATGGTGGGAATTGAAGTTGATGGTGGGTCTGAATCTCTTCTCCTTTTTCTTTTGAAAATTAAGGTTGAAGTAGCAGAAGGAGAAGGTGGTTGATCAGTGGTGGGTTCAACTACTGTGGATGGTACAGTGTTGTCCACTGGAACAAGTTGCTCTTCAGAAGCATGTGTTTCCGGTTGAGAACTAGGTTCTCCTTGTTCAACAGGAATCACCCTTTGGATTGGCATGGGATGGTCAGTATCCCTCCCAAGGAATGGCTTCTTGTTGCCGGTTAATTTGGAAAAAGTATTTTCAGATAAAACTCTTGGAACTAGCATGTTTCCATCCAAATTAATTTTGGGGTATTTTTCTTGCAAAATGTATGTTATAAATCTAGGATACATGTAAAAAGCAAATGTTTTTGCATTACCTTTTAAAGCATTAAAAATCACAGCAGAAAAATTATATACCTCCCCTTTCACCACAGCATAGAAGGCAGAAGCTTGCTCTGTTGCCATTTCATCAAACCCTGATTTCTTTGGCGTCAGGCACACCATGATGGTGTGAGCCAAAAAATCTCCATTTGTAGGGCATTTGACCCTTGTGAACAGTGGCAGTTCCTTCAGTAGCACCACCATAGCCAATTTCTTTGAGTAGGACCATGTATTGCTTGGGGGTTCTGCGAACATACCCATTCTTGTCATTCAACTTCAGCAGTTCCCTAATCAGTGATTCGGTGATTAGAACAGTTTCCCCTTGTACTGTTGACTTCAGCATGTCTTCCTCTACATCATCTTCATCCTTCTCGAGCAGTTGGATGTTCTTCCAGAATTCCGAGAGAATTTCCTCATATAAATAAACCGCAACAGTGAGTGCGTGATTCAGATATAAATTTTTGAGGAAATTGATCATCTCGGTGAATGTATCAGCGTGTGTAGAGTTCACCGGAGCATCAAGAAACGCAACTAGGTTGTGTTCAAGTGGGAAATGATCATTCTTCACTGGTTGTTTCCCCTTTGCTTTGGACTTTGGTGCCATTGTTGATTGACTATGAGAGAAATTTGGGAGTAGAAAGAAATCGTTCTGAAAATTTCTAGGTTTTCAGATTTTGAACGATTTCTTGCTTTTGGGGTTATGAGGAGCGTTGAAGGGGTTGTGGGTATTTGACTGGTGGGTTTAAAGGTGGGTGACGGTTATCAGCGATGGGATAAAGTACGCTGAGTCACAGGAGAGAGAATGAAAAAGTGCAAGTGGGTCCGCAAAAAGTGTGCTTCAGGTGATTGTACAATACAATCTCCTGTTGCGTGTCTTTTGAATTTAATTCAAACAGTTTTCCCGGACAATTAATTGAAACACTTTAAATGCAAAACCCGCTTGAAAATGTGTGCCTCAACCGGTGAATTAAATGATTCATTTAAGGCAAGAGATTTTCCGGTTGAGATTCAAGCGGAGAGTTTTTCTCTCCATACAACAAAATTTCTTTCCGTTTGAAAGTTGAACCGGACAGATTTGCCGGTTGAAAATTTTTCCGGTTGAGGTTGTCAACAGGAAACAAAATTTCCGTTTGAAAAATTTTCAAATTTAATCTGAACTTTCAAATAAAGAATTGTTGTTCCTTTTACCAATTTCAGAAATTAGGATGGTGTGATCAAAAATTGAGTTTCCGGTTGAAGATAACTTTCCGGTTGAGATTCAACCGGATGTGTTGAACTTAGGGGTGTTCAGAAACCGTCAAAACCGGACCAAAAACTCGGTTTGGGTTCATATTTTTTAAAATGGTCCGGTTCCTGGTTCAGAAAATAAAAAACCGGTATATACGGTCCGGGTCACGGTTTTGTAGGTTGGCGAGCGGTTTAACCCGGACCGGACCGTGGTTCATTCAATCGTAGACAATTAGACATATACTAATACTATATACTCTGCATTTGCATTCAATTCAGTAGATAATTAGATATATTCTATTTTAATCGTAGATATATTCTATTTTAATCTTTTATTTTAATCTTTTAAATTTTTTAAAAACCTACGATCAGTTATTCTAAATCCTAGAAACACTCAATCGTCGATCATTTGCGTCCCTTTAGTTTCTCACGTTCTTCTCTCCCATCATTCAGGCGACTCTTTCTCCTTCTCCACAGCAATCATCGATTCATCGGATCATCGCCAATTCGCCATCTCCACAGCAAAGTCCTAACTGTTCTACTAGGTATGTCTTTCTTCTCCATTCGTTTTTTAGGTTTAGGGTTTTAATACTACTGGTTTGAAAGTTCTAACTGTTCTACTATTATCTACATTGTGGTTATGTTCAAAATACTTGTTCATTGTAGTTCTCTGTGATTATGTTCAGATGCGTGTTCATTATGATCTAAGAACAGTTTTGTAGTTCTCTATGATAATCGATATATATCGATCTAACTACTGTTTTGTTAAGTGTTCATACAATCGATGCATACTATTCCGAACTACGGTTCTATCTACTGTAAAACTTCCGATCCAAACTTTTTTTAAATAACCGGTTCAAAACCGTTAAACCGTGAACCAAACCAGTTAACCCGGTAAGTCCGATCCAGCCTACCCGGACCAAACCGTTCGGTTTGGTTTGAAAAAAATAGAAACCGTTTGTTGCGGTTTGGTTCAAAAAAATTCCAAAATCCGGACCAACCGGACCACGAACACCCCTAGTTGAACTGGAAAGTTCAACCAGAAGACAGAAAAACACTTGATTTTGAAAATCACATGTATCAGTTATCATAGTTTAACAGTATGACCTGACTATGATTGAAAAGGTGTCTAACTGATACAAGAGCTTTTCTTTTTCTTGTTCTTTTTGTATCAAGAGACGGGCTCTTTGACACAAAATGGTCTCTTTTATTAAGTTTGAGAAAACAGTTTAATCAGTCAAAGTTCATCATACCAATGGCACTAATGAGATAGAAGAATCTAGCTTCATCAAATGCTTTGGTAAACAAATCAGCCAATTGTTGATTTGTATGAACTTTAACCATTCTAATTAAGTGTTTCTCAGCACAATCTCTAATAAAATGGTACTTGATATCAATGTGTTTTGCTTTTGAGTGTTAAACAGGGTTGTTTGTGATTGATATGGCACTGTTGTTGTCTGCAAGAATAGGAGTCTCCATGAACTTGATGCCGTAATCCAACATTTGATTCTGAATCCATAAGACTTGACTGCAGCAGCTTGATGCAGCAATATATTCAGCCTCAGCAGTAGAAGTAGATACGCAGGTTTGCTTCTTGCATTGCCAAGACACAAGTCTTTCTCCCAAAAATTGACATCCTCCAGTAGTAGACTTCTTATCCAAGTTGCAGCCAACA
Organism: Deinandra increscens subsp. villosa; assembly: GCA_039602395.1. Lineage (NCBI taxonomy): Eukaryota > Viridiplantae > Streptophyta > Magnoliopsida > Asterales > Asteraceae > Deinandra > Deinandra increscens. The sequence goes on from JBCNJP010000003.1 coordinate 69,821,737, forward strand.
TAATCACTATCAGTGTAAGCTTTGAAGGAGAAATCTGAATTCTTTGGATACCACAACCCAAGCTTTGGTTGTCCTTTAAGATATCTAAAGATTTTCTTCACTGCTAACATGTGTGATTCCTTTGGTTGACTCTGGTATCTAGCACATAAACAGACACTAAACATGATGTCAGGTCTGCTAGCTGTGAGATAGAGCAGTGATCCAATCATTGCCCTGTAGAGGTGAACATCCACTGGTTTGCCACTTAAGTCACTGTTTAACTTGTGGGAAGTGGAGATGGGAGTTCTTGAGGTTGAAACAGACAGCATATCAAACCTTTTTAGCATATCTTGAATATATTTTGACTGATTCAATAAAATTCCATTTGCAGTTTGCTCCACTTGCAAGCCTAAGAAGAAATTCAGTTCACCCATTGAACTCATTTCAAACTTTGATTGCATCAATCCCTCAAACTCTTTGCATAAGGCAGCACTGGATGAACCAAAGATGATGTCATCAACGTAGATTTGTACCATCAAGGTATCTTTGCCATCAGATTTCACAAACAGTGTTTTGTCAATAGCTTCTCTCTTGTAGCCATTCACTAGGAGATAGTTTGAGAGTGTCTCATACCATGTCCTAGGAGCTTGCTTGAGACCATATAAAGCTTTAATCAACTTGCACACCCTGTTGGGGTAATGAGGGTCTTCAAAGCCTGGAGGTTGCTTGACATACACATCCTGTTCCAAAAGACCATACAGAAAAGCACATTTAACATCCATTTGAAATACCAGAAAGTTTTTGAATGCAACATAGGCAAGAAATATTCTGATTGCTTCAAGCCTGGCCACAGGAGCAAAAACTTTATCATAATCAATGCCTTCTTCCTGTGTGTAGCCTTGAGCTACAAGTCTGGCCTCGTTTTTTATCACTATTCCCCTGTCATCCTTCTTGTTTCTGAATACCCATTTGGTTCCAATTGGTTCTTCACCTTCAGGTAAGTCTACCAATTCCCAAACCTTCTGTTTATTGATCTGAAACAATTCCTCTTGCATTGCCTCTACCCAGCTATCATCTTCCAATGCATCATTGATCTTTTTGGGTAATTCTTGAGACAGAAATGCAGCATGCAGGCAAATGTTTGCATAAATAGACTTGCTTTTTGTCAGCACAGGAGCTGACAAGTCTCCTATAATGTTCTCCCTTGGATGATCCTTACTAACTCTTCTATCAGTAAACATTGGAAATTCATGGCTTCTCCCATTGTGAGGAATATTGAGTTGAGGTAATAACTCAATATTGTTGGTTTGTGATACAGGTTCTGAAATTTCAGTTGGTTCTTGAGAACTGGGGACTGAATCTGAGATTAGATGCTCAAGACTATAATCATATGAACCAGCATCAGTTGAATCATCAGGTTCATTGTTCTCAAAATTTTCTGAAAAAATGTTTTCCGGTTGAGTCTCAACCGAAGATTCTACTGCTACAGGATCCGTTTGAACTTCAACCGGAAGTTCAACCGGAAGGACTTCTGCATCAGCGAGAACAATTTCAGAGGTTTTCTTTGCATTGTTGGGTTTCACAGGCTTGGTGCTGATGGATGAAAAGAAGGTAGGTTGCATTTGCAGTCCCTTGGTGTTCATTTTCCAGATGTCATCAGCTGACCTCATGTGATTTTGCTTATATTCCTGTTCCTGTACTGTTGAACTCAATGGCTTATCAATGGTAAAATTGAAAGCAGTGGTTAGTGCATCTATATCGAATAACCATTCTGGTTGAGATACAAAACTGTTAAGAGATTTCTCATTAAAAGTCACATTAATGGTTTCCTCAACAATTTTAGTACTTTTATTGTAAACTCTGAATGCTTTTGACACACCAGAATATCCAACAAAATAACCTTCATCTGCCTTTTCAGCAAACTTAGGCAACAACCTATTAGTTATCAAAATAGTAACAGGACAGCCAAATGATTTAAAGAAGTAAATGTTGGGTTTTCTACCTCTCCAAAGCTCATAAGCAGTTTTGTTATTACCCTTCATAATCAAAGTCCTGTTTTGGACATAGCAGGCAGTGTTTACTGCTTCTGCCCAAAATATCACAGGTAACTTAGAATCTGCTAGCATTGCTCTAGCAGCCTCAATCAATGTCCTATTTCTCCTTTCAGCAACACCATTTTGCTGTGGAGTTCTAGGAGCACTGAATTGTCTGAGGACTCCCTTTTCCTCACAAAATGAGTTCAAAACATGATTTTTAAACTCAGTGCCATTGTCACTTCTGATTGTCTTAACTTTCAGTTTTGCTTGATTTTCTAAAGATACAATTAGTGTTTTTAACAATTCAGCAGTTTCATCTTTTGTTTTTAAGAAAAACACCCATGTATATCTTGTGAAATCATCAATAATGACAAAGCAATATGACCTTTTTCCTAAGCTCATCACTCTAGTTGGACCAAACAAATCCATATGAAAAAGTTCTAGAGGTTGAGTGATAGAAGACTCTGTTTTTGGCTTGAAGGAGGTCTTGTGTTGCTTACCCTTGAGGCAAGAAACACAGTGTTCAGAACAGTTGAACTGCTTGTTAGGAAGACCTTTAACCAAGCCAAGATTCACTATTCTGTTCATGTTCTTGTAGTTAAAATGACATAACCTCCTGTGCCACAAATCAGATTCATCCACTGAGGCTTTGGATATAAAGCATGCTTTTCCACTGGCTGGAGTGGCAGCAGATAGATCCAAAATATATAGTCCTTCTCTCCTAGGTGCTCTGAGCAACACAAGTTCCTCAGGGATTTTAACACCAGGTTTCAAGACTATGGCCTCTCTCTCAGTAAACATCAAATTCAAATTCTTGTCACACATTTGTGAGACACTAAGTAAATTGAAATTTAATGTATCAACAAAATTTACCTTGTCAAAGGTAAGCACCCCATTACTAACAGCACCTTGTGCAGTAATGTGTCCTTTTGCACTCCCAAAGGCTACAGGACCTCCATTTATGTTTTTGGGGTTTTCCAATACATGCTTATTTCCTGTCATGTGGCAAGTGCATCCACTATCAACAACCCATAGGCTTTGTTGGCCTTTATTATGCACCTACACACAAAGAAAATTGATTAATTTCTAAAGGGAACCCAAGCCTTTGAGGTCTTGGGCTTGCCAGAAGCATCATAATACTTGTACTCTTTAAGTACTAAAGTATTTAGTATTGGATCCTCATTCAACAGGTCATCTTGATCAATGTTCAAGTGTTCAGACTGTTCACTTGATTGACATTGCCTGATTATTTTGCTAAGCCTTCTCTCAGCAATCTTCCTCTCTCTGTATTCCCTATACTTCTTTTGTTTGTTGGTCAAAGCCTTTGGCAACTCACTAGGTGAGGTGTAGGTCTGATCAACACTAGTCACTGGTGAGATTCTAGCATTAGAGTTTGAATTTTTTTTTGACTGGCTAGATCTCTCACTGTGAAATGCAACAGTGGTATTTCCACTTGAACTAGAGGGAATTTCCGGTTGAGAGTTTTGCTTGTTTTTCACAAAATTTTCTCTAGAGGTGGTCTTGCCTCTAGATGGGTTTCTCCTTCCTTGACCTTCAAAGTGGTCATACTCATCAGTGAACTGAATCCTGGGTCGTTGTCTAGGTGCAGTAACTGATCTGAGTGTTTTGGAGATTTCCGGTTGAACTTCACTTCCGGTTGAAAATTTTTCCGGTTGAAGTTCAGCCGGAACCCTGTTCGGTTTTAAGACTGAAAAACTTCCATTTTTGTTGTTCCCAATTAAAACTTTGTTTGACTCAGTATCAAAATACTTAATTGTGTTACTTCTTACAGGTGAAGTTCTACCTGTAGATCTTTTCTGAGTAGAAACAGTTTTGGGTTTTAACAAGTTTTGAGTTTTGCTCAAAGGATTGAATTTCCATATTGCAGCCATGTGCCCTTTTTCACCACAAAAAACACATTCAAACATTTTTCTTTGGTAAGTGTTTGTGTTTTTGGTTGATTCTTCATTTGTGACCTGGTGGTAAGTTAACTTACCTATTTTCTCAGTTTCACTGGGTTTTGGCTGCTCAGGTAGTTTACCTCCAACTTTTGAGTCCTTGGGCTCATAAATAGTTGGTGGTGGAAAAGCAACTTTTGGTTTTAAAACCTTGGATTGGTCAACAGATGCTGATGTGCTAGCATCTTTGACTTCACAGTTTGATGATGATTCAACAGATTTTGATTCAGAAGGTGAAGATGTTGTGCTATCAACAATTAGACTCACACTACACTCCTTCTGAAGTGCTTGGATTGGAGAAATAACAGGTGAGTATTCCTTTGGTGGTTCAACATTGTTGTACCCAATACCTGTTTTCCCATGCATTGCCCCATTCCAAATTTCTCAGCTTTCTTGTTAGCTGTTTGGAATTTGTCACAGGTGAACAAGGCATCTTTTAACTTAATTTCAAGAACATCATTTTCTGCTTTTGTATCTTTTGTTTCTTGTCTTGAAATTGTTAGTTTGTTCAACAAATCCTCTAATTGTGTTTCCAAACTAGAGTTAGTTTGCTTTAAAACATCAAATTCTTTGTTTAGATTTTTCAATTTTAGTGATGTAAGCAGTTTCATTTTTCTTAAAGCAATTCTTTAACTCATTTAAATTGGAAACCTCATCAATCAGATCAGTGTTATGTTTCCTGTATTTTGACACTTGTTCTATGCAGGCAGGGCTGCATAAATTTTCCAAAACTTTTTCAGGAATTTCATTTACCTGTTCAGTTGAATCTTCTTTGGCCATCAAAGCATGGTTGATTGGCTCAAACTCAGTGACAAAGTCATCCCACTCATAGCATTCAGTCTGGTTAGCTACAGCTGCCACCACATTTTGATTTCCAAGTGGTTTTGGTTGAGTTGGCTGCTGGTTGCTGTTGTTGTTGTTTTGTTGACTGCTGCTGTTGTTTCTTCCATGGTTTGATCTCTGTTGGACATTGTTGTTATTGTTCTGTCCATCTCTCCTTGGCTTCTTGCATTCCCTGGCAAAATGGCCAAGTTGGTGACAATTACAACATTTAGCTTTAGATTTATCCAACCCAATTGATGATCCCTTTGACCCTTTATAAGTTCTTCCAGTTCTTTTATAAAATCTTTGGGCCCTTACAGAAACCATAGCCAATTGAGTTAGAATGTCCATCTCTTCTAGATCATCTGCCCCTATGCATTCCAAGTCTTCACGTGTGAAGCCTTGAGATGAGTCAGTTGCCACATAGGCAGAGTGAGAGTTATCAAACAGTGTTGAAGAACTCTCTAAGCATCTGGGTGACTCATTGAAACTGACTGAGGGTGAGAGATATTGAGAAGAATTTGAGATCTTTTGAAAATCAGTTGTAACCAAAGCAGTGGTTTGCAACTGTGGTGATGCTTCAGGAAAGTTGTTCTGCTTAAAATTAAGCTCCATTTCATAAGCACTAAGGATTCCATGGAGTTCACTTAGTTTAAGCTTTTTGAGATCCTTGCACTCCCTGATGCTGACTGTGTAAACAGTCCAAGCTGGAGGTAATGATCTCAAGAACTTTCTGTTGGCATCAGCATGTTCAGTTTTTACTTCTACCTTTTGCAATTCATCAAGAAGTGAAACAAATCTAAGATACTGGTTGGTCATAGATTCACCAGTTTTGTAAGTAAAGTTTTCATATCTTTGTTTCAAAACATCCTTTTTGTTTTCCTTAACCTCACTAGACCCTTCATACATTTCACTGAGAGCATTCCACAAGCTATGTGCTGTCTTATATCCCTTGAACCCTACCAGTATAGAGTTGGGTAATGCATCCTGGAGTGTCCAGTAAACCTTGTGATCATATTCAAGCTCAGCATAATCAGCTTCAACATATTTTTCTAGTGGTTTTGGTATTTGCACTTGGGCATCATCAGCAGATTGAACAGTTGGATTGTAAGGACCTACAGTCAACCTGTTCCAAATGCGTATGTCTAGGCTTCTAACAAAACCTTCCATCTTGAGTTTCCAAGTATCAAAGTCATCAGGAATGAAAATTGGTGGTTTCAAGTAAAGTATCAACTTTGAAGCACTAGAAGTCTTCAAAGTGGAGAGCCAATGCTCTGATACCACTTGTAGGACCGTTGATTAATCAGAGAAATAATCAAAACAAGAACTCTTTACTTGCTGATCACAACCATGCGGAATAAAGTTGTATCACACTTGTTTTTACTTAATCTTTGTTTTACTCATACTTGTAGTTTGATTGTATTGATTGCATAAACTAGTGAACACAAGATAATAAATTTCTCGGTACTATTTTCATTAACTCAAGTTCAAACTGTTACAAGTGTAAGCACTAAATCTGGTACTTGTGAATGAACTAGCTAACAACTATATATAGTACTAAGGAGATCAACTACAGCCGTTGATCTCATATGGGCTAATCTAACCGTACATGAAAGTCAAACAATAAACTTACTAAAAGAACATTAGTAAACATACACAAGAGGAAATGTGCAAAATGCAATTATCTATAAGTAGGAGACGGCTAGGATGTGAGTTTGGAGAATAAAAGTAGTTGCAGGCCTGATTTCTGCAAAAGTAATCTTTCAGTACTTTTCCGGTTGAACTCTTTATACTGTTGGATAAAAGAGTTCACCCGGAAATGTTCTCCACTTGAGCTTTTCCGGTTGACAAGTCTTCCGCTTGAGTGTTTTCCGCTTGAACATATCTTCAACCGGAAATCTTCGTCTTGAACCGGTTAACTCAGATTTTCATTTCCTTACACACTTAAGCAAGATTCACATGTCCCAAAAGACTCTGGACAAGTGGACTCTAAAATCCTCATTGTCTGGAGTTTCTTGATGCAACTCTCGTTTATGTGACTTAGTCGATAATGTAGTGAGACGTGTTGTTGACATCAGTCTTAACACGTTTATTGGAGATTGTGTATATCATGTTACCATTAACATCTATCACATAGATTCCTTTTGCTTCAAGACATGTCCATCAAATATGCAGAGATAAAATCATCATCACTATTAGAAGTATAATTAAAACTTGTATTTTTTAAGCAAACAGAGATACGATTCTTCTAGTCGCACTAGGGTCATAGCAGCAATTATTCAAAACAATGGTTAAACTATTTAGGCAAATAATGAATTCACCCAACAACTTTAACAATGACTTTCTGCTCGTTCTCAACATGCAGCTCCAGGTCGTTTCGCTTCGAATCTCTTACTCTTCTTAATCCCCACAAACTTTTATGGATGTGACTACCAAATCCAGTGTCAAACATCCAAAAGTTTGTTTAGAAAAAAGGAAGTGAACTGATAACATGCATACATGAGGACTTTCCACTGAGTGACAACTTCTCAAGTTTTACTTTAGCCAGGTATTATGAGCAATTCCTCTTCCAGTTCCCTTCTTCATCATAATAAAGACAATTGGCATCCTTTTTGAAGATTTGCCTTAGGGCTCGCGGATTTGTTCCCCTTGCTCTTTGCTTTGCCTTTCTTGCCTTTGGCATTCTTAGCTTTCTTACTAATTTGGCCATCTTGAACCATTAGCACAATATTAGTTCCAGCTTTTGCTAGAATGTTCACCTCAGCTGTTTCAAGCATCTAACGTAGCTCTGAGAGTGAATTATCCATACCATTCATATTATACTTCAGGAAGAACCATTCATATGACTAGGGCAATGAGTTGAGCATCATATCCTTCGCCAACTCTTAACTTAGTGGATTTAGTAATCGTGCCAAGTGGTCGACGAGACCCTTCATTCTCATCAAATGAGCACTGTCTAAGGAACCTTCCTGCATACAACACAAGATGAGTGATGTCATCAACTCAGATATGTTTGTAACAAGCACACTGCTAAAACATAGATTTCTGCTGCTTAAACATGTTTCTCTGAAACTCAGGTGTAAGGAATTATTTCTCCTAAAGAAATGATGTTGATCGGATAAAATGTTATCTAGGAAGAATAGAAGGCCCGAAATAAGTTACATCGGAAGAACATACTGCCCGAGATAACTTACACTTAGCTCGGAAAGTCATTTTACCTCGGGAGCACATTTTTATCTCGGACAGTGGATATGCCCGAGATAACTCAAGTTACCTCGGTAAGGCTAGTTATCTCGGACATCAACTTGACCTACTCCACTTGTCTCTGACATATATGATCCAGTTTCCCACCATTCTCCCGACATGAAGCTGACACGATTATCTTCTAGACTAGTTTAATATTATCCTAGTTCATGTATCTTTACTTGACGGTCTAGATGATCGTTAGAGAAATCAAGGTTTCTCCTGATTCTTAGGGCAGTATATATAGACACTTGTAACTATGCTTTAGATAAGCAAGTGTAAATCACTCTGTAATGCACTTCGAATCTGCAAGTTATAATACAGTGCTCAGTTTTATTCATATTATTGTTATACTTATCTTGTATTCGATTTCATATTACTTAACTTCAAACAGAGCATAAGAGTTAACTTGTTTCCGCCTGGTTAATTCTAAGTAAAACATTGTGATTGGTTCAACTCTGTAACCAGAATTCGATCCTACAAGTGGTATCAGAGCCTTGGCTCGTGATTTTTAAAACTTGAATTCTTATTTTGTTTTAAAACTTTGTTCAAAGCTTTGCTTAAGAAGATGGAATAGACTATGATGAAGTTTTTGCACCAATAGCAAGATTAGAAGCAATTAGGATTTTTTTTTTTTTGCTTATGTTGCTTACAAAGACTTTCATGTCTACCAAATGGATGTCAAAAGTGCTTTTCTGTATAGGTAATTGAATGAAGAAGTGTATGTATGTCAACCACCTGGGTTTGAAGATCCACATCATCCAAACAAGGTGCGTAAACTGATAAAAGCTCTGTATGGTCTAAAACAGGCACCAAGAACCTAGTATGAGACCCTCTCTTGTTATCTAACTAAACATGGATACAAAAGAGGAGCTATTGACAAATCTCTCTTCATAAAAACTGTTGGTAAGGATTTTTTAATGGTACAAATTTATGTTGATAATATAATCTTTGGTTCAACAAAAGATGCTCTCTGCAAGGAGTTTGAATCCCTAATGCAAGCAAAATTTGAAATGAGCTCCATGGGTGATCTCACTTTCTTTTTAGGTCTTCAAGTAAGGCAAACAAAAGAAGGCATTTTCCTGAATCAATCAAAATATATTCAAGATAATGCTAAAGAGGTTTGACATGCTGTCATCCTCCACTGGCAAAACTTCTATATCATCATCACACAAGTTAACATCTGATGTAACTGGTGAACCTGTTGGTGAACACACATATATGGCCATGATTGGTTCCCTTATGTATCTTACAGCAAGCAGACCTGACATCATGTTTAGTGTTTGCCTATGTGCTAGATATCAGGCTGGACCAAAGGAATCACTTAAATATTGTGAAAAGAATTTTTAGATACCTAAAAGGACAACCAAAGCTTGGGTTATAGTATTATAAAAATAAAGACTTCAATCTGAAGGATTTCACAGATAGTGACTATGGAGGATGCAATCTTGACAAAAAGTCAACATCTGATGGATGTCAATTTCTAGGAGATAGACTTGTATCATGGCAATGCAAAAAACAGACATGTGTCTCAACTTCTACAGCAGAAGCATAATACATTACAACTTCAGCATGCTGTGGTCAGGTACTTTGGATACAAAATCAGATGATGGACTATGGCATTAACTTCATGTAAACTCCTCTGTATGCTGACAACACAAGTGCCATCAGCATCACCAACAATCCTGTCAAACATTCAAAAACAAAGCACATTGACATCATGTATCATTTTATTAGAGATTATGTTGAAAAGAAATTAATCAAACTCCATCATGTTCCAACTGAAAATCAATTGGCTGACTTATTCACAAAAGCATTTGATGAGGCTAGATTTTTCTACCTTATCATAGCCATAGGAATGATGAACTTTGATTAAATTAAATCATTTCAAATATGATAAAATACAAATTTTCTTCTCTTGAAATAAAAAGAATCACAAAATTTTTGTTAAGCACTACCGAGGTAATCTCGCTCGAGATAACCTCATCCAAGATTACTAAAATTACCAAGGAAAAACTATCTCACCCGAGATAACCACACCCGAGGTAACTTTGTGTATATCGGATGACAAAATCTCACTCGAGATAACTCCAACCGAGATAACTAAACATACCAGGGACAAATTATCTCACCCGAAATAACTACACCTGAGGTAACTTTATTTATATCGGATGATGTCATCTCTCCGAGATAATCTCACCAGGTCACTTAAAAGAGATTAAAAGAGTTATCTCTGATGAATATCTCGTCCGAGGTAACTTCACCCGAGATAATTTACATAGGTCATTGGTAAAAGTTATCTTCCGAGATAAAATTTTACTGATAACTTAAGAAAAAGGTAATCTTCTCAAACTATCTATTACGAGTTGTCTGATGGGACAACCGTAGGTCCAACTAGAAGAAGCCACGTCAACCCACCTTTTTCTCTTTTACCATACCCACTTGTGCTTTTTACAATAACCGTCCCTTCAGCATCCCTCATTTAAAGCGACAAGCGGTAACCTAAAACTCACGATCCCACAAATTAACTGCACGTAGTTACTCACCTTTACTCCCATATACTTCCAAACATTCACTTTTCTCCACTACCTGCTCATACTTCTCCGATTCTATTCATCCTTAAACAAACATCAAAAAATGACACCTAAACCTAAAAAAGGGGAATCATCTTCTGATGCAAATGCCCTATTCCATGCTGACCACAATACAGTGGCACTGCTGTCGAAATCAGAAAAAAGGTCCATGTTTCATGAAATGAATGATTTTCTGAAAGCATCACACATTTTCTACGCTCTTACTGTTTAACCAAACATTTGCGAAGTCGTGATTATAGAATTTTGGCAAAATACCTCAAGAGCAAAAACTACTGAAGTAGTGTATGAGGTACACTCAAAAGTTCAAAGTCACAAGGTAATTATCACTGAAGAGGTCATAAGAACACATCTAAAGTTCAATGACCAAGGAGGATACAAAGAAGTGTCCTCCTCTGAGTATCTTGCAACCTTAAGGGCTATGGGATATGGAGGATCAGACAAAAAGTTGAAGAAATCACAACTACCATTCAAACGGAGATTTCTTGCACATGTGATTTTGGACAATTTATCCTCAAAGAAGAGTGTTGATGAACTCTCTTCAGTTCATGCCTCAGCTTTTCATGCTCTGGTACAAGGACAAATTTTAATGTTTCTAGAATGGTGCTGGATGGGATGGTGAATAATTTAAAACCTAACAATGTTCAATTCTTTCATATGTATCCCAGATTTTTGCAGCACATTCTAAGGTGTTTGATACCTAACTTAAAAATATCAGATAAAATTTATTAATTAAGGGTACCAGATTATACAGGTGTGGACACTGACCATCCTATACATGTGCCAAGACCTGCAGTGGGTGCACTAGTGGTGCAACCATAGGCAAATCCTGAGCCTATTGCTCCAGCTGACAACCCTGTGTTACCAGAAGTGGTTTAACCCCCAACTGCCAATCCTTCCTCTTCCAAACAAGTCCCACCTAAAATGAGGAAGAAACACTCAAAATTTGTCAATACTTCAGTCATTTTATCCCTACCAATTATCCAGAAAATCCTGAAAAAGAGGGTGCAAGGTCTACTCCACCTGTGCAACCCAAAGCCACCCAAACTGTAAGCCCTGCCAAGGACAAAGTCCTTAGGCAGAAAAGAGCCAAAAGGGATAGCCAAGAAACAGGTGACTCTCCTAAAGGAGATGAACCTATAGGGTTGAATGTACTGCCCTCATTCACTAGCAAAACTCCAACAAGACCAAGCCAGTTTACACCTCAAAGTGAAGGTGATGGCATTTTTTGTACTTCTTATGATACACTATCTCCAGAAACCATATTTGCAGGAGATGTATTGAAGAGTCTCAAAGAAAAATCACCCCAACCACCCTTTGGTAAGGAGTTCATCCATAGGAGTATAGACATGGCTGATGTGAAAAGGGTTGCCACTACACTTGAATCCCCACTAGATCCAGTGGACAGTGGTAACATAGATAAGACCCAATTTATGGAAACTAGACCATCTTCTGACCCAAAGGCACCTTTGGTGGTGCCCGAGGTAAATGAGGATGTGACTAGGAATCCCGGGAGCCAAGGCAACCAGGGTGAGGGACATGATCAAGCAAGGCTTGATGGTCCTTCTTTGCTCAAGGATATTGGTTTCAAACCAACGGAGAGCAAGCTTTCACTAAATGAATTAACGGTTTTATACCAAAACTTACAAACACATTTCACTTTGCTTTCATACACTGTGAAATTGCAGGGTGAAGAATTGAAGCAAATCAAGCATCAACAGGTTCCTTATGCAAAAGAAGATGTCACTAGAACCTCAAGCTCAAAATCTAAAGCCACCACTCCACCATAAGAACTTGGCACTAATGAAGATGATGCCACCAAAATGGAGGGGTATAGGGCCTATAGAGAAGAAGATTTTACTAAATTTGACTGGTATACAAGAGTACCTAAGGAGGTTAGATTGAAGTTGTTTCAATCTGTGGGAAGAGAGCCATTTACAATTGAAAAAGCATGGAGAAAGGTCTCAATACCTGACATCCTTGCTGTGGCCCCACACAAAGACAACTTAAAGGAACTGTTTCTCTTCACTATGATAACTGCGGGAGCTCTTCCTGCTTTTATTAGAGAAATTTACCAAATTATAGAAAGAGGGGCAATTGTTGAAGAAGAAGGAGTTGATCTTGATGCTAAGACAGAAGTAATGGATGAAGATGATGATGATAACAATGGTGATGATGGAAATGGAAAGAAAGATGACGAAGAAGTTCAAAGTGTGCTGAAAGAAGACACTACTGCAAAAATATCAGAATATTTAATATATCAACAAAGATGTGTACAAAATTGATATGGATATTGTTGATGAACAAATAGAAGATGTCTTGAAGGATTATAGAGATCTGATTGATCCCGAGGTAAATGATGAAGTTACCTCGGAAGCTGAAGAAGTTATCTCAAGTGATCATATTACTCTGGGTGAACAATTTACCTCGAAAGAAAATGTTATCTCGGGAGATCAAATTATCTCGGAACTGGCTATTGTTGCTGCTGCTGATCAAGTTACCTCGGAGCAAATAGTTACTCCGGAGGATGAAACTAACACTCTTATGTTCTTTGCAGCAGACACAGAGCAGCCAATCAGGTTTGAGTTTACTCAAGCAGACATTTGGGAAGAAGCAGAAACATTGGCAATGCTACATGCAAAAATGATTTATCAAGGAATCGGCTTTTCTTGGTTAACTTTTGCTCCTTCTCCTCCTATTAAACCTGAACAAATTCTGATGATTGAAGCTCCTCCAGCAGATTTGGGAGGTGTTAGAGATGAAAGAGGATATCTCATGGAATTTGGACATTACTTCCCACCAAAAAAAGACTATTCAGAAATTGTTCATGTGGCTCCTTCAACTCCTGTGGAGGAAATAGTAAGAGATATTTTGGCCAACTACTGGACCAAATATAAGCCAGGAACAGGTGGAGTAAAGATCAATTCACTGCTACCAGTTGTCAAGAGAGCTGCCATCAGTGACAAAGTCATAACCTACCCTACTAACAATCCAAATCTTGGGAAGGGTGAGAAGAAAATGACTGATGATGAACTCCTACAGGTAGAATATGAGAAGAAGTTCAAACCTGCATACAAGAATGTGTCATCTCCTAAAACAAAATAGTCTATTCAAGAACAATATTTATTCCTATTCTTGACAGTCATGGTGAAGATCGTGATCGCAATGTTCCGAAACAAGATCTATTCTTTCGTGCAGGAGGACACCGACACCGAGAGTTTGTATGAGGCATGGGAGAGATTTAAGGAGTTATTGAGGAAATGCCCATCTCATGGCATCGAGTTGAATCAGCAGGTGCATATTTTCTATGGTGGTCTAAACGCCCTCACGCGACCGACAGCTGACAGTTCCACCGGTGGATCTCTGAGCAGCAAAACGCCAGAGGAGGCGCGTGATTTACTCGAGGAGCTTGCGTTGAATGGCTACCAGTGGTCTACCACGCGGACTAGACAGCCCCAACATAGAGGGGTTCACCAGGTAGATCTCAGATGATGAAAGGGATGCAGACGAGTCCGAAGCAGACGAGCCAGCCACAGGAGACTCAGCAGCATGTTAAATTTTGTCAGTTGTGTGCTGGTCCTCATGATATTACCAGTTGTCCCATTGTTGGTAGCACCGAGCTACTTGAGCAGGTCGATTATATGGCTAGCTAGGCCCGCCCACCGCCCAACCAGTATAACTACAATCAGGCTTGGAGACCAAACCAGATTCGGGGTGGAGGCAGGAGCCGAGCAGTTCGAACCCATCGGGGTTTCAGCCGTGACAGCCACAGAGACAATAGGGTTTCTACAACCCTAACCCTGAGAGCACTAGACAGATGCCGATTCAGTCTGAGGATACGGGTATGAAAAACCTTACTGACATGATGGCTCAGATGATGCAGCAGAATCAGAAATCAGCCTTGGATATTCAGAAAGTTGCTCAGCAGAATGAATTGCGTTTTTCTAAAAATAAGCACGATATCTCTTCAGTTGTTAAAGAAATGGGAAACATGGGCACTCATATGCAGAATTTGGAGAGACAGGTTGGCCAGCTTGCCAAATCTATGTCAGAGCTCCAACGGGGATGCTTCCCAGGTAATACCGAGACAAATCCGCGCCAACAGCAAAGGCGATTACCACTCAGAGTGGCAGACCACTTAAGATCCAGTACCGCCAGCCACTGCTGAGCCGGTTGTAGTTGAGAGTGATGAGGTGATTGAGACTGAGGTTACCGGGCAGGTGCACCCTACTAGGCTACGCCCAGCAAGTACAACACGTCCCAAGGAGCCCGCGAGAGTCTACACACCTCCTGTTCCATATCCTGCGCGTTTGAGACAAGATAGAGCCGAGGAGAATTACAGCAAATTTCTTGCCCTGTTTAAACACACATCAATCTTCCGTTTGTTGAGGCGTTAGCACAAATGCCTAAGTATGCCATGTTTCTTAAGGATTTATTGAGTAACAAAAAGAAAATTGAGGAGTTGTCGACCGTTACACTGAACGAGGAGTGTTAGCAGTTCTCCAGAACAAGCTGCCACAGAAGATGAAGGATCCTGGGAATTTTATGATTCTGTGTTTGATTGGTAGCTTGTCTTTCAGCAATTCTCTTGCTGATCTAGGTGCTAACATCAATTTGATGCCCTATTCTGTATTTGCTACAGTAAATCTTGGTGAGCCCACTCCCACGCGCATGAGCATTCAGCTCGCTGACCGTTCGGTCAAGTATCCGAGGGGCATTATGGAGAACATGTTGGTTAAAGTTAATAAATTTGTTTTCCCGGTAGATTTTGTTATCCTGGATATGGATGAGGAGGAGCACGTGCCTCTTATCTTAGGTCGCCCATTTTTTAGCTACCGCACGCGCTTTGGTTGATGTTTTCAGTGGTACGCTCACTTTACGTGTTGAGGACGAGACGGTGACCTTTGACATCCAAGATTCGATGAGACGTCCTTAGGATCAGGACGATACACTCTACTTTGTTGACACCATTACGCCACACGTGAGTGATCAGTTTGAGGATATCTATGATTCAGGTGTTTCAGACACGCAACTTTGGGGTGGAGTTGACCCGCAACTTGGTGTGTATGCTGCTGCTGCATGTGAGGTGACTAGTGTGGAGACTAGTGCATTAGATTTGAGCACAGAGGTTTTTGAGATCATTGACACCATGCGGGCCAAATCTAGACCGTCTGTTGAGGATCCGCCCACATTGGAGCTTAAGGAGTTGCCATCTCACTTAGAGTATGCATTTTTCGGAGACGGATTCGAGACTTCCCGTGATCATTGCATCAGATTTGACGGTTGATGAGAAATCTAAGTTGTTAGATATGTTACGAGAGCATAAACAGGCCACTGCGTGGAAGATTATGGATATTAAAGGGCTTAGCCCTTCTTTCCGCACGCATAAGATTCTGATGGAGGATGAGTTTAAGCTTGTTGTGCAGAGGCAGAGACGACTGAACCCGAACATGCAGAATGTGGTGAAGAAATAGGTTCTTAAGCTTTTGGATGCTGGATTGATTTATCTTATCTCTGATTCACCTTGGGTTAGTCTGGTTCAGGTTGTGCCCAAGAAAGGGGGCACAGTTGTAGTGAATGAGAGGAATGAGATGATTCCTGCGTGCACAGTTACGGGGTGGAGAGTTTGCATAGATTATCGCAAACTCAATGATGCCACGAGGAAAGACCATTTTCCCCTACCGTTCATTGATCAGATGTTGGAGCGTTTAGCCGGTCACAGTTATTATTGTTTCCTTGATTTTCAGGTTATTTCCATATCCCCATTGCACCGGAGGATTAGGAAAAAACCACATTTACATGTCCCTATAGCACATTCGCGTACCGACGCATGCTGTTCGGATTATGTAATGCTCCAGCGACATTTTAGTGTTGTATGGTCGCGATTTTTCATGATATAATTAAGGACTCCATGGAGGTGTTCATGGATGAATTTTCTATTTTCGGGAGTTCCTTTGATCAGTGTTTGACGAGCTTATCGCGGATGTTAGCTCGATGCAAGGAGACGAACCTGGTGCTTAATTGGGAGAAGTGTCATTTCATGGTTCGTGAGGGTATTGTGCTTGGGCACAACATTTCACATGCGGGGCTTGAGGTTGATCGAGCCAAAGTTGATACTATTTCGATGCTTCCGCCTCCCACTTCTGTTAGAGCGATTAGGAGTTTCTTAGGCCACGTGGGATTTTACTACCGATTCATACACGATTTATCGAAAATCACCAGGCCGATGACACAACTCCTAGATAAAGATGCCCCATTTGTGTTTTCTGATGAGTGTTTGACAGCGTTCAACTTGATTAAAGACAAGTTAGTGAACGCCCCGATCATGGTTGCACCCGATTGGTCGCAACTGTTTGAGTTGATGTCTGATGCGAGTGATTTCGTAGTGGGTGCAGTCTTGGGACAAAGGAGGGACAAACACTTCCATCCAACTTATTATGCGAGTCGAACTCTTAATGATGCACAGGAGAATTATACTACTACCGAGAAAGAGTTGCTTGCCGTTGTGTTTGCCTTTGACAAATTTTGATCATATCTTGTCCTCTCCAAGACCATTGTGTATACGGATCATTTGGCTATTAAGTTTGTTTTCAGCAAACAGGATGCTAAGCCGAGACTCATTCGATGGATCCTGCTGTTGCAGGAATTTGATATTGAGATCCCGTGAGAAAAAGGGAGCCGAGAATGTGGCGGCTGATCACCTCTCGCGTTTGGAGAACGCGGATGATGAGAAACTCGAGAGGATGCCCATAAATGACTATTTCCCTCATGAGTTACTCAATTATGTACGCGTGAGAGATGATGATGAGAGTCCATGGTTTGCAGATTTTGCGAACTACTTGTCGAGTGGTATCATGAAGAAAGGGTACGGGTTTCAGCAGAAGAAGAAGTTGTTTTCTGACTTAAAAACATAACATTTGGGAGGATCCTTATCTTTATAGGATCGGTGCTGATTCTGTGATTAGGAGATGCGTGCATGGGCATGAGGCACGCCAAATTTTGAGACATTGTCACGAGGGTTTGACTGGTGGACACTACGCATGCCTCTTCACCGCGAAGAAGGTGTTCGAGTCGGGATTTTACTGGCCGACTATTTTCAGGGATGCATTTGAGATGATTAGAAAATGTAACAATTGTCAGCGCGCAGGTAATTTGTTGCGAAGAGATGAGATGCCCCAATCTAAGATTCAGGTTTGCAAGATTTTCGATATCTGGGGTATTGAATTCATGGGTCTGTTTCCGCCATCTCGCGGGAACAAGTACATTCTGGTTGCAGTTGATTATGTTTCCAAGTGGGTCGAAGCACAAGCCCTCCCCACTAATGATGAGAGAGTTATTGTGAGGTTTTTGAGGAAACTGTTTGCGAGATTTGGAGTGCCGAAGGCACTGATTAGCGATCGTGGAGTCCACTTTTGCAACGCGCAGATGGAGAAGGCGTTGTAGCATTAAGGGGTTACGCATAGACTTGCTACACCATATCATCCCCAGACGAGTGGACTGTTTGAGGTCACGAATCGCGGAATTAAGCGGATTTTGGAGAAGACGGTTGGTAAGAACCGTAAAGATTGGTCAAAGAAACTGGATAACGCATTGTGGGCCTTCCGCACGGCTTACAAGACACCTATGGGCATGACACCGTTTAGGATGATTTACGGAAAGGCGTGTCATTCCAGTTGAGGTTGAGCATCGCACGTATTGGGCCATGAAGGGCGTCAATCTAGATATGGATGAAGCGACTAGAGGACGGTTCTTTCAGTTGCATGAGTTAGAGGAGTTGCGCAACCACGCGTACGAGAGTTCGGGTTTGTACAAAGTGAGGACGAGGAGGATTCATGATAGTCAAATCAAGAGGAAAGACTTTGGCGCTTGCGGGAGGCATCCCGTTTAGATGGTTAAGTTAATTAGGTTGGTTATGCTTATTTTGGTTATTTTTAGCTTAGTTTGACTTTTTGCTAGTTTACGTTGACTTTTACTTGATTTGTAGTTTAATTATTTTCAATTTTGTTTTTTTTTTCAATTTTACGCTTGGTTTTAAGTTTTGCAGATTCGCCATACCATCCCGGGCTGAAAACAGGTTCATTCAGTTGAGGTTTGCATTGTAATGCGTGCCAAGTTGAATTCTTTGTCAAATTATGCAACTTTTGGTGTTTTATACTTCAAACGGGTAAGTTTTATGTTTGAAAGGTTAAGATAGCGTTGGTAAGTCCTGAACACTCTCGGGTTTGTGTTTTTACTGTTTGATGATAATCAGAATTGAGAGAATCAGATTTGAGTAGAAGTTAGGCATTTTAAAGAAAACAGTTTGCTGGTGCGCAGGTCATGCGGGTCGCATGCCTACACATAGATACACCTCAGATGGCCCGCATGTGCTCACAAGTCACAATTTTAAAACTTTTTCCCCAAATCGATTTTGACCTAATTTTTTTTTAAAACCATCAATGCCCTCATTCAGTTTCCCCTCCCCCAATTGCGATTTCATCCTCCTCCTTCCACGATTCCCGTCGCCACCACCTCCTGCCACCACCGTACCAGCGACCACCCCTGTCACTTGCGGTATTACACAGAAACCACCACCACATTCAGCCTCTTCTCCAATTCAACAACCAACCCCCACCACCGTCTCCTACTACTGCCGAACCCCCACATCCCGTCGCCTCCCTCACCCAGCCACCTAACGCCGCCTCCCCACACTTCAACGGCGCCATAAACTTGACGTGTGCTGAAGTGTCTATGAAAAATCGGTCAAGTCAAAAAGGGAAAATCCCGAGTGACTAAACACATGCATAGGGCAGTATACCCATCGTATGCAGAATAGTATCGGTAAATACTCGGATGCCAAATCCAAGGACGCAATACACGTATAACTCATAACCAATTTGACTTATCATCTCGTGCAAATCACATAGATCATCATTTAGCATGTATTAAACCATATCATAGATTCCTACCCACATGCATGTAAGCTAACTTGCCCTAATCGGCCATTTTCACCATATTTTCATATAAATAATTTTTATAAACTTAACCGCATGCTATTGATCATCAAGTTTACAACTTTATACTTCATCATGCATCAAATAACCTAGATTGCATACTCACATAGTGGATCTAACAACAATCATATGCTTTATTCAAGATATTGCATGCATGCCAACCAAAATCATGTTTTCATCATAGATCTCACGAAAAGTCAATCACTTTATGCATCATCAACCCTAGATCTATCATTATCTAGACATTACAACATAGATCTAGCACAAATAATCAACCATAAAAAAACCCTAGATCTAGCTCAAATCACAACATCATGCATAAAAGCCACATTTTTTTTTATCAAAAGATGCAATCATTTCTACTCAAATCACTAGATCTACACTTGATATCATCAAACCATTATAGATCAGATCTAGATCTATCATAAAGCATGAATCTTGACAACTTAAACACAAGCAAAACATAAGAGTACACATACCGAATGATGTAGGATGATAAGGGATGAAATCGGGGCTTGAAACTTGTAATAAAGCTTGGATCTTGGTAAGAAATGAGTATAGGGATGATATGAGACGTAAATGGGGCAGAGAAATCGTTTAGAGCTGAAGGAATGAGATGGTCATGACTAATGATGCTTAAATAGTGGAAATTAGGGTTTCTACTGAAAAGTGGGTTGTGGGCGTATCGCCTGGGGCCTTGGGTTGCTCTAGGCGATACGCCTAGAGCTCCCCGTCTGGCAGCCCTGTTGACTTTTGTTGACCGCATCCCGTTTTGTCTGTTTTTTATGTTTTTGGTCACGGTTTTCAACGTTTTCTCCCATTTTCAATTCACCATCATTTTTATCACATCAAATCCAATAAAATCAAGTATCAACTTGTCACATAATGATTTATGATCATACATTTAAATTCACGTATTGGTTTTCATATAATTCACAACACTTAGCAGTTTTCATTTTTTCACCAATGTTTCGAGACTCCGACTTGTGTGTGATGTTTGTGAAGTGTTTTAAGGCTACTATACTCTTCTAATACCTTAATTGACATACTATGCCTATATATGCGACTCTCGATTTTGCCAGTTTTATCAGTTTTAGCCGTTTGCGAGAAATCAAGTTTTAACATTTTACTACAATGGTTAAATAATCGTTTATACGTTTTACTTAACAGTAAAGGTTAGTTTAATAGCCTACTTAGTAGTAAGAGAGAAAAAAAGAGTTTTGGGTTCACACAAAAGATTCTCGTTCTCCCATATCAGTTTCTACCGATTCGCACTTGAATCGCTTTAGGTTTTCGTTTCAGTTTTTCTCAATTATCGCATGTTTTTATCGATTATCACATCATCCTCTCCTTTTAGAAAATTCCGTCCCGAAATTTAAGAAGTAGACTCAATTCACAATGTTAACAGCTTGAATGAGTAAGTTCCCGCACTCCCAGCCGAATTCTAATGCTTTCCATCATCGGAATCCCACTTTGCTTGGGATTTCTAATTCCCGTTTTGTTATCCCTACCGGATACTCTACAAGCTTCATCCTTCGTCAATCCCCAACTTTCCAAGTGGAACCATGAGCAATTCGCTTGGTAGACACTTTCTCAGATAGACTCAGATGCATGAAATACGTTATGAGTCCAACTCATGTCTTTCGATAAGCACGTTCTATTGTCGATAAGACCAATACACTCTACGGTTTCAAAGGATTCCTTCGTTTAATGAGTTTAGCTACCCTCGTTCTCCTCAAAAGAGTGATTCTCTTTTCTAAGTATAAATTTTCTGGTGCTCACGCACACAGCTTTTTGCCAATTTCGGATAATTCTTTTTCCTGCTCATTATGAGTTGGCCGATGCCTGCCTCTGTCTCACAGGTCGGTGATTCATAGTTATGCCCATCTCGTTCTTCAAATGACGCTGCCTCCTTGCTGTCACGATAATAGTCGTTTCAGGAATCTCTTCATCCTAAGTAGGTTAGATTCTTTATGCTTTTTACAATTTCGCATGTCTAGAGCTTGACTCTTGATGCTTTTCACAAGAACACTCCGAGGTTCTGGCTAAATCTCGGTTTCTTGAAGCAAATGAATTGAATAAAAGCATCGCGACAAGATAACCTCTCTTAAGCGTAGATGAGCGAACTATTTCGACCCATTCGTTCTCGTATAAGCTAAGAATATAGATTTTGCAAACCCGGTTGACAATCTCCAGGACCATACCACGTTGCTACTAAATCTCAGACAATTTCTCATCACGATGTCTAATTCCCATTACCTCTCTCTTCCACTTCGGAATCACAAGTTGCTTGACCAAACCCGATGGCTTATAAATTATCGGTTTTCGACCTTCAAATAGGCCAAACAGTCATTTACGCATCCATTTCCTTTCCTTGGATATCATCTGATGGTACGTTCCCAATCTACCGATTCCTCTCGTAGATGGTTTTTTTTTACGAATAGCTTTTACCTGGTTAAAGATAAGCTGAAGATCCTTGTAATCGATCTAAATCTCACATTCGGTACTGTTCAAGGAATATCTCCAGGTCTTCAACACAAAGTACTCTATTTTCGAGACGTAAGTGACGTCTTTATCGCACCTCGCGACATCCATCCCCTCCCTGAATGGAGTCATCGCAATATACCGTGGAATTCCAGCATTTTCTTAATGAAAATCGATGAGCATGATGCAAGGATTTTACTTTCTATGTTGAAGACTAGATCTCCGGTTCCTTGTTCCAGTTCCGGTAATGTGGATATGCCTCTCCCTCGCGAGTTAGGATGATCAAAGTTTGAGCAATTTGGAGAAAGGAAGTCTCTACGATTAGCCTGTGATTGCATGCTAACCTGATGAATTAACGTACTCTGGTCAGCATTCCGATGTATGCTAATTTCTTAATCACCTCACTTGCTTTGACAGCCCGCTTGATTGCTTGTCTTATAAAAACCAGACTCGAAAATTGCTCACATTACACAGTTTCTCAGTCTCAGAAGTCGTTCTTTCGTCTATATGACTGCCCAATCGCATCACCGCATGCACTCTCGATTCATAAAACTCGCGATTACTCACAACATACGGACTGAGTTTTGGATAAACATCGACATTCGTCCCTCTTGGACCCCCAATCCTTTAAGGTTAGTTCTCGAGTCAGTTCCCGACTAACAGGTTAATATTGATGTTGTTATCAGACCATAATTTCGCAACAGAAAACATTGATCCCTAGTAATCACGTCTCTGAAATTTCTCTCAACTGGTGCACTCGAAGAATCTCACTTTGCTTCTCAACGAAAGAAGGATGAATCTTCTTCCCGATAATCCTGTCGATTCAATTTCACCCTTTCTGAGACTTATTTGATACGAGTCGATAGGGCGCTTGAGCATTTAACGTTGTTGCATGTGCCACGTCGGACCAAATCTCCGACTACAAAAATAGAGGGATCCTAACAGACCTCACTGTACACACTCAACGGATTTTAAACGATTAGGGTTCTTCTCGACAAAACTTTTGAGTAGCCATTCCTCACACCGAATCTGACTAGATACGCTTCACCGTCGTATGATCCTCTTCTAGTTGCTTTGGCTGGCTGCTCCCGACGACCTCGTCAAAGTTCCATAAAGGTAGCAGTAGCAAATTTCAGGCTCACATAACGACCCAACGGTCTTAACGTCGTACCTCCGATGGCATAGCTCGCACCACTTGTCTACCGCGCATTAATTCTACATGATACTCGAGACCTAACGAACTATTCACAACTCAATTGACAACATGGGTTTAACTCAACTGGAGTTGAACGATAATATCAAAACAAGACACATATTGAGGAAAAGTACTTACCACTGGTGCTTCATCTTGCTTCAGGCTTCTTCCACCTTGACCTCGATTAATCCCTTCAAGCTTGTTCCACTATTTCCATCACTGGTATTGATGCCTCTCTTCAGTCTTGGGTAATCCCTCTTGAGGTGTCCTATTCGGCCACACTTGAAGCATCCCAATTGACTCCCCTGATTGATTTTCCTCCCCTTTATGTTGTTCCTGCAATCTTCTACTCGATGCCCACCTTTCCTACACTTGCGGTACTTCACCTCGTCACAGCTTCCCTAGTGATGGAAACCACACTTGCTACATTTGGGTAATGCTCCCTGGTATCCCGTAACTGGAATGTCCGAACCTTGACCCTTTTGACTTTCTACTTTGCAATGCATTTCCATGTGTCTGACGGCTCCACACTTGTTACATGTCACTTGTCCGCATTTACCTCGATGGTTATACTTGCATTTGTGTCATCTACGGTGTTTTCCCTGGTAACCATCCTTAGAATCTTGACTAAGTCGCCTTTTCTTGGGGTTTTCAATCTCTGAAAGTTGTTTCTGACTGTCTTGTTTCACATGATCTTGAGCTGCAAGAGCTGTTGTCACACTCTGAGCGATAACGGCTCCCAAGTCCTCAAGTCTCATTCGGAAAGTTCCATCTGGTTCTCGATAAATCCTTGCCATTGTCGTCTTTATTCACAATACATCATCAATGATTAACACCCCAGTATTTATCATTCAATCAAAAGTAAACATCAAATGGCAAAAGAGAACACATAACAAATTCAACTACCAATTCAAAGTAAAACAAAATTGCAACTGTTTCGCAAATTTCATTTAATTCAAATCGTGGTCAAATTTTCACATGTCAAATAGATAGAAACCTACTACGCTTCTTACGTCGCTTCACGGATCATCTAAATAAGGAACTAAAATATCTATTAGCTACGTAATACCCAATCAAAGTCTCAACCAGAAATAACGGAACCCTCACTCTCCGCACCATCCTGATCTCGGGCTCAGGAACTACAGGCTTCTCCTACGGCTCTAACTCTGCCTCGATGGCTGCCTCTCGAGCACATAGCTGCTGAGTGCGAAGAAGCAACTGCTGAATGAGACCTCCCTGAATGTCTACCATCGCTACATGAACAAAGAATCTCGCTTGCAACTCCTCGTGACTCTGGGTCAGCCTAGCCAAGGGCTACAGCCTCCCTCAACTGGCGATCGGTATCGGCTGCTCCCAACTGCAAGTCAGTGATATCTCCCCTAGCACGAGTAACATGGTCCTGGTGCGCAGATTAGTCAGCCACCAATGCTGCCATGGCTCGCTTAGTGGTACATGACAAAGCAGGTAGGGTCGGCACAACCCTCATGCGTGCAGTCGCACGCACCGCAGCAGGTGCTGGTACGCTGTGGACTCTCAGCATGTCATCCATGTAAGCCGGATAAGTCCTCCAGTTGCTAGTGTCCATCCTCCTCTCTGATACAGATGACATGGACAAGCTAGACTCCCCAAGTGGCCATCTCCCCTAACCCTAGCTGGTGATGCCGGTGCTCTCATATCTGATGACGATGATTCTTCTGACGCCATGTTTGCAATATACATCCCATGTATATTCCGGTCAGTAGTCACTTTTTGAATAACCAAGCAGTTAATTCAAACAAGTACTACCGAAAGTGGATACGATGATGTGATAGAGAGATAGAAGTAACAGTAACAGCTCAGCAAGAGGTCAATATGTATAATAATATAATTACATATATATATATATATATATATATAATAAGTGGCAAATAGGCAAACCGTGTATATGTGTGTCTACGTGTGTGTCTAACTGACTCTAGTCATAGTTGGATCTAATGCAATCCTAAGTTTGCTATGAGTGCCGCCTCTGATACCACTTTGTCACACCCCGCCCCGAGGCCACCCGCGCCAACCGCCATGGGTGCCCAGGACGGGCACGCGAGCCAGATTAGGATCTGAGTCGTCAGACACATCAAAAATTCTATATGCTCGACACAAGACCATTACAGGTTTTCCAAAACAGTTTATCAAAGTCAACTTATTTCTAAAATAGTACGGAAGCATTTTTGAAAGATTAACTTAACATTTGCGGAAGCGAAAAGCATAAAAACAATTTAAGTAAATCCTTTCGCCGTGGCGAGAATTGTAATTAGAGTGTTTACAAGCCATGCAGACCATTTAATGATGATCCTAACATCCGTCCTTAGCTGACCTCCTAAGAACCTGAGAAGAACATACTAAAAAGTGTCAACGCTAGGTTGGTGAGTTCATAAGTTTGAGTAGATAAAAACATTTATCAAAAAACAGTTAAATAGTAAGTTACCCCCGAAGAGCATAACATAACTAGGGACCACCCTGAAAAGCAGCAGATTTATATACCCGTGGGTAGCAAACCCAGAAGACTTTTTATAACCCCATAGGATTCGTGACACCATTACTAACAACAACGCATGCCTTCCAGCCAAACTGTTTGCAAGTTTGACCACGCTAGAGACAATATAACACCCGCCCTGCTCCAAGCAGTCGAGTGGGGTTTGTCAAGCCCAGTAGATCTACCTTTTAATTCCCCATTACAAACTATGAATGGTTCACCTCATGGAAGGACTTAACGCAAACGTTTCCTCCATGGTTTATAAAATAATTTGGTATACAACATCCAATCGAATCGTAAAAGTAAAGTTACCGTATGTCTTCTCCCCCAAAAAGCTTTAAAAAGGTAAAATGAGGGGTATGAACTTACCTTAGGGTGCAAGTAAGCTATTGCAAACCAACCAACCACCGAGAAGTAGTGAAGACCTCCTAGACTTCACCTATGACACATAACCGTGTGAGTGTTACTAAGTTTGACCAACCGTCCGACCATGCATGGACAACCGACAAGTGCACTCGATTACACATTGGTGATTGAATTTAGGTTTTCTACACATAACCTAACATGTTTTACATAAACAATGCATTGTACCTTGTTAAACATAATGCGTCACAATTACTTACGACATTATTCCGCATATACGATGTACGATAAACGGGGAAACCGCACAAAGTCTTGCCATCCCAACTGAGATAGGAGACTTAGGACTTGTATACATGTATAACTCATAACCGATTTGACTTATCACATGTAAACACATAGCCAAGTACCTTCATGCTAATAATCATGTATTTTACCATTTTATTTATCTACCGATAAGTATATATTTATTACGTGTAGGCTAATTCCATTATTTCACACCATTATCATCTCGTGCAAATCACATGGATCATCATTTAGCATGTAATAAACCATATCATAGATTCCTACCCACATGCATGTAAGCTAACTTGCCCTAATCGGCCATTTTCACTATATTTTCATATAATTGATTTTTATAAAATTAACCGCATGCTATTGATCATCAAGTTTACAACTTTATACTTCATCATGCATCAAATAACCTAGATTGCATACTCAGATAATGGATGTAACAACAATCATATGTCTTTATTCAAGATATTGCAAGCATGGCAACCGAAATCATGTTTTCATCATAGATCTCACGCAAAGTCAATCACTTTATGCATCATCAACCCTAAATCTATCATTATCTAGACATTACAACATAGATCTAGCACAAATCATCAACCTTTATTCACATGCATGCATGATTTTCCATCAAAAACCCTAGATCTAGCTTAAATCACAACAGCATGCATAAAAGCCACATTTTTTATCAAAAGATGCAATCTTTTCTACTCAAATCACTAGATCTACACTTGATATCATCAAACCATTATAGATCAGACCTAGATCTATCATAAAGCATGAATCTTGACAACATAAACACAAGCAAAACATAAGAAAAAACATACCGAATGATGTAGGATGAAAAGGGATGAAATCGGGGCTTGAAACTTGTAATAAAGCTTGGATCTTGGTAAGGAATGAGTATAGGGATGATATGAGACGTAAATGGGGCAGGAAAATTATTTAGATCTAAAGGAATGAGATGGTGGTGGCTAATGATGCTTAAATAGTGGAAATTAGGGTTTCCGCTAAAAAGTGGGTTGTAGACGTATCGCCTGGGGCCTTGGGTTGCTCTAGGCGATACGCCTAGAGCTCCTCGTCTGGCAGCCCTGTTGACTTTTGTTGACCGCAGCCCGTTTTGTCCGTTCCTCGCGTTTTTGGTTACGGTTTTCAAAGTTTTCTCCCATTTTCAATTCACCATCATTTTTATCACATAAAATCCAATAAAATCAAGTATCAACTTGCCACATAATGATTTACAATCATGCTTTTAAATTCACGTATCAGTTTTCACATAATTCACGACACTTAGCAGTTTTCAGTTTTTCACCAATGTTTCGAGACTCCGACTTGTGTGTGATGTTTGTGAAGTGTTTTAAGGCTACTAGACTCTTCTAATACCTTAATTGACATACTATGCCTATATACGCGACTCTCGGTTTTGCCAGTTTTATCAGTTTTATCCTTTTTTGATGTTCGGGTCCCACCCGAAGGGCCGGATTGTCACATCCTCCCCTTGTTAGAGAATTTTCATCCCAAAAATTAAGATCGCGACCCCGTTGCTAACAGTATGAGTCTTAATAAGTGTCACCGCACATTTTAATAGTTGCAACCCCGTTGCCGTTTGGTAGAAATCAAGTTTTAACATTTTACTCCAATGGTAAAATAATCGTTTATATGTTTTACTCAATAGTAAAGGTTAGTTTAATAGCCTACTTATTACTAAGAGAGAAATAAAATTTTGGGTTCACACAAAAGATTCCCGTTCTCCCATATCAGTTTCTACCGATTCGCACTTGAATCGCTTTAGGTTTTCGTTTCAGTTTTTATCAATTATCGCATGTTTTTCTCGATTATCACATCATCCTCTCCTTTTAGGAAATTTCGTTCCGAAATTTAAGAAGTAGACTCATCGTCGACGAAGCCACGGATATGTTTTTCCAAATGATGGTGCATTATCAGCAACGTCGGCTAAATAGATGAGCGCAACAAAGTCTTACCCGAAGAGCACGTCTTAATCAGAACCGTGAAATGGGCAGACGAGTCTTCTTAGAGATTATTTCAACGACCATTGCGTCTACCCGGCAGAAGCGTTCGAACAACGTTTTCGAATGCGCCGTTCACTGTTTTTAAGAATTGTGAACGATTTAGAACGAGAGGATCCATGGTTCCCACAAAGAAGCGACGCGAGAGGAATGATTGGTTTCACTCCATTGCAAAAGTGCAGGGCAGCAATTCGAGTGATGGCGTACGGTGTTACGGGTGATTCATTCGACGAGTATCTAAGGATGTCCGATCGGACTATTAGGTTGTGCATTTAAAAGTTTTATAAAGGTAATACTTCTCGTACAACATTTGTTTCGTAAATAAATTTAAATACCATGTTTGTTTAATTCTCATACGTAGTTTTTAAATTTAGGTCTTTACAACTTGTACGGAAGAAAATATTTACGCCGACCCACTGCTAAACAGTTGTACGAGTTTCACGAGCAGAAATTTGGTTTCCATGGGATGCTTGGTAGCATCGACTGCACACATTGGGAGTGGAAGAATTGTCCCAACGCTTGGCGAGGTCAGTTTATGTGCGGTGATCATGGGTATCCAACCATAATGCTTGAAGTCGTTGCTTCATATGACATGTGGATTTGGCATCAATATATTGGTGTCGCTGGTTCGAACAACAATATCAATGTGTTGGATCCGTCACCAATTTGGGATGATATCATCGAGGGACGTGAGCCTGATTCCTCGTTTGAGCTACGAGGCAACACATACAAGCGGGGTAATTATTTGGGAGACGATATTTATCCCGAGTACTCTATAATTGTCAAAGGGTTTACGGCTCCCATTGGCAAAAGGTGAAAGGTCTACACAAAAGCTCACAGCGCCGCTCGAGAAGACATTGAACGTACCTGTGACATCTGTCTATTTTCCATATTTGTAACCCGACCCGTTTCAATTATCCATGTAATTTCAATCTTTATTCAAGCAAATCATGAAATTCTATTTTTATACCCTCGTTTCATTTTATATGTAATATATATATATATATATATATATATATAGGTTTAGGGTAAAATACATCCAGCAAAAACGCTACATCCATTGCGGATTGATCTGGGGCGTCCATCAAGATCATCCAACAGCCAGGATCTATGGTGTTTTGCGCCTATGGTGTTTTTTTTTCCCCGAAAACGCCATAGGCGGAAAACACCATAGATCCTGGCTGTTGGATGATCTTGATGGACGCCCCAGATTAATCCGCAATGGATGTAGTGTTTTTGCTGGATATAGGATAACTCGACTCTATATATATATATATATATATATATATATATATATATATATATATAAATTATATATCTGTTATGCATGTTAAGGTCATACCCAAGTCAACTCACGAAACCAATGGTGATAATCATTTGACAACTCCAACACTATACATTAATGGTGGTAAAATACTAAAGATTATAAATATATATATATATATATATATATAGTTTTTATAATTCTATTCATCTATATTTTTTATAAATAAAACATTTTAAATATTAAACCTATATCAAAAGACTACACAAAGGATTTACCATGTGTTACCAAAAGACTACCAAGTGTTACCAAGGATTTACCAAATGTTACCAAGGAGTTACCAAGTGTTACCAAAAGACTACCAAGTGTTACCAAGGATTTATCAAGTGTTGCCAAGGAGTTACCAAGTATTACCAAGGATTACCAAGTGTCCAAGGATTTACCAAGGATTTACCAAGTGTTATCAAGGATTACCATGGGCTAAAATTTCATGTATAAATATGGCATGCTTGAACCAAAAATAAACACACTCAAACTCATATCTTACTCCCAAAAACGCTCACGAAAATATATCCAATTCCACGACAGAAAGAAATTATCTACCTTTTGAAGACTCACGAATGGATTCAACATCCTCCTACTACATTCCTTCTCCTTGCTTGCTTTAAGTGAGTAATCGTTCGTTATTATTTTTATGTCGTTATTTGAACTAGACGAGCCTTCAGGATAACTATAATCTCTAAAGAAAAATACTAATCTTATATATTTTATACTCCTTAAATATAAGCACCTCGTGTGTTAATCATAAATTAAGTTCTATAGTAAAATTTATATTCATAATTTTATTTTATAAACATTTACAAAATTTTATTATATTAAACGTGTCTAAAATTTATTTATTACACTTACTTCAATTATATTAAATATTAGATCTAACGGATCTCCGTTATGTCCGTTAAGAGTCTAATATTTGTAACATTAATAAAGTACATATTATAAACTAAGTTGGGACTTTTGACTAATAAAAGGCAACTGCTTTTATATATTTTGTATAAACTAAATAAACAACTCAGTTGGGAAATATCATTCATACAACCCACTCGAAATATAACCCGTAAATCTAGAGCACGTTTACTTGAATATTCAAATACACCTATATTTATTTTCGTAGAATAAATATACATATATCAAACACAAATAATTATCACCAACGGTTAAACGAGTTAACTCACGTAACTAGAATCGACTAGTCTAAATGGTTGACTTACATACTTTACCCATATCAGTAAACCTTAAAGTGTCTTTATATAATTTAGGACACGGATAGGTCATCTTCATATCACTCGGACTATTTTCATATTTCACTTATTGATCAAGTGAGTATTCCTATCCCTTCTTATCATTGTGGAATATTATGCGATATCTACTCTTGTTATTATTAGAGGGGTGATTCCTTCAATGATAATTTGAGTAGTGAGTATTCATATCCCCTTTCGTTTTCAAGTTCTGGGATGTGACATGTATACATATTCAAATATCAAATCTTTATTCATTTACAAACCATGCGATTTCATTTCATGTCTATGTGTGATTACATGCTATATGTTAGACTATGGTGTTTTTATGCAAAATTCAACTTTCAAGTGTAATCATTAACATACAAGCCTACGGTAACAATGATAGATCTATTGGCTGACAACCCACCTAAATTTGACTGTATATACGGCATTTGGGTGATTGAAACCTATCACAATTAGCTATGACCTGAATTTGACTGTATAGACGGCATTCAGGTTATGGTACAAGTCATCAAGGTTTGATTATGCAAATTCAATATTAGTTTATTCATACATGCTTGAGTCTACATCAGACATTTGAATCGCTTACAAACTACTATATGTATCCTAACCCTATGTTTACTCACCAACTATTTTTAGTTGACACTCTCTATTTTTATACATGTTACGGGAAATGCGGTTTAAGCCATGCTTGATTGATGCTAACATCTAGGATGCTTTGGACATAGATTAATTAAATCAAACTATATCTTTATGTTGTGTTACGAGTATTGGATCCTTTTGTAAGACTTGGAATTTGGTAATGAATAATTATTAAGACTTTAATTAGTGTCATGAGCATTTGGACAATCATAATGCCCCGACATAAATTCCGTCGTCGGTTGGGGTGTGACAGATTGGTATCAATGCCATGACTATAGGGAATTAGGTTATTAGAAATGGTGACCTAGACTATGGCTTTAGGTGTCCAAACATGAGTATCTCATGTCTTGCATGCTTATTACATATTACTATATGTCCGTATATACGCTATTTATTCCTACCATATTCGATTCAAGCCCCAAATCTTTTCTAGACACACACATCTACACTATCACTTTATACAACATTTGAAGTTTCATTATTCTAGTTACTTTTCGATTTTCACTCTCGTCAAAGTTTAAGTTCTAAGTGACGGGCATGTAGTAACTGGAAGGGTGGACGCCGGTAACCGAGTTTTCTGTCTAAGAAAGGCGTTTCGTATAAACCCAAGTCAACCGTTGCGCCTGTGCGCCGATCTGGGAACTCTTAGTGAGAGTGTCTTACCTATTAGGCTAAAGCATGTCATACCAAATGTCACACGAACTAAAATAACTTTGATAAGTCAAGGTGATCGTTTTAAATGGATACCACTCAATGCTATGTTCATTTTGCAATTCAACATGATTTACTTTTCCTGTTTTATATTTTATTCCACCGATTTACAATGATTTCAACATATGTTTCATGATTTTCATATTTTCTTCCATGCCTATCACCTATCAAACCATTTTCATCATTTGTCTCACAATCTCTTTCACCTCAATTCAGCATGTCTATTCATTTCAAAGGCCATCGTTTTGGAAAATCTGGGCGCAAGATGGCTGCTCATATAGCCAAGCAAATGGCTAAAGTCATCCCAGATATGATGGTTAAGCTCCAACAGAATCCTCAACACTAATCAGAATAACCAAGTTGGTGCGAATCCTCCCCACTGCACCTTCAAACACTTCAACTCCTGCAAACCACCCATCTTCTATGGGTCTGAAGGGGCTACTAGTCAGCTACAATGGTACGAGAGCATGGAGAACACTTTCCTCAATAGCGACTGCCCTGAGAAATTGAAGGTTCGTCATGCTACCAGTGTCTTCCAAAAAGAGGCACTCACCTGGTGGAATAGCGAAAAACACACTCGGGGTTTGGATGCTGCCATGGCCTTATCTTAGAACGAAGTCAAGGAACTCATGAATCGTTAGTTTGCCCTCATAGCGAGATCATGAAACTCGAGGTTGAGTTTTGGGGACTGAAGCAAGATAGTGGCGAAAACTTAGCTTACAACACTCGTTTCAAACAGCTAAGTTACTTGGCTCCTCACTTGGTTGAACCTCTTTCTCAAGCCATTGAGAAGTATATTAAGGGTCTCCCAATTCAAATTCGAGACACCATGCGGGGTAGAAACCCGGAGACACTCGCAGAAGCTATGCGTATAGGTGCAATCCTTACTGATGATCACGTAGAAACAGGGACCCTATTCCGAAAGGGCGCTAAGAAATCATCTGATAAAGCCTCAACCGATACACCTAAAGATGTTAAGGCTGAGTCATCTGCTGCTAACAAGAAGAAGCGGAAAGCTAACCACCGAAACTATGCTATCATCACAACCAGCTACACCCATAGCCCAGGTTGCTCCTTTTACCCATCCTATTAAGAAGCCTTATGCTGGACCCTTACCTCAGTGTAACACCTGCAATTACCATCATCTTGCGGCTACCCCATGTCGCCAATGCCTAAACTGTGGTCGTTTTGGCCATCATACCAACACTTGTCGACAACCCATTCAACCTCAAGCCCAATAACCCTTTGTCCGACCCATTTCTCTATCCAATGCTCCGCCACCACCCAATAGGCCTGCTTGCTTCCAGTGTGGTGACCCTACGCATTTTCGCAACACATGTCCTAGGTTGACAATCGTGAACAACGCTCAAGCCAACCAAATCGACCAGGGTGCGCATGGTCACGCATTCAACATCAATGCTAATCAAGCCCAGGCCAACAACGAAGTGGTTAACGGTGCGTTCCTTGTTAATAATCGTTATGCCTCAGTTTTATTTGATACTGGTGCCGATAAGAGTTTTGTTTCTATTGACTTCAAGCCCTTACTTGCTACCCCTCGAAACACATTAGAGAAACCTTACACGGTTAAATTGGCGGATGGAAAACCCATCACCATTGACTCTATTATTCGTAATTGCACACTCGACTTTAATGAGCACAATCTCTCCATCGACCTCATACCCATGCAACTGGGTAGTTTTGACATCATAGTAGGCATGGATTGGCTAACTCTGAATCATGCTGAAATCGCCTGTTTCGAGAAGGCTATTCAAATTCCTCGTGCAGATGGTCAGGTTTTGGTTGTCTATGGCGACAAACCATCTAAGGGACTTAAACTCATGTCCTGCACCAAAGCCCGTAATTACTTACGCAAGGATTATGTGGCATTCTTGGCCCATATTGTGAAGACAGATGTTGAGGAGAAGAAGATACAAGACATTCCAATTGCTCGAGATTTTCCTGAAGTCTTCCCTGAAGACATATCTGGCCTTCCTCCTATTCAACAAATCGATTTCCGTATCGATATTGTACCCGGTGCAAATCCAGTGGCTAAGTCTCCATATCGCCTCGCACCTTTTGAAATGCAAGAGTTGTCTAATCAGCTCCAAGAGCTTTCTGACAAAGGCTTTATTCGTCTAAGTTCCTCACCTTGGGGAGCACCTGTTTTATTCGTAAAGAAGAAGGATGGATCATTTCGAATGTGCATCGACTATCGTGAGCTCAACAAGCTTACCATTAAGAATCGATACCCTTTACCGAGAATCAATGATCTCTTTGATCAACTTCAAGGTGCCAATTGTTTCTCCAAAATCGGTCTTCGTTCTGGATATCATCAGCTTCAAGTTCATGACGATGATATTCCAAAGACCGCCTTTCGTACTAGGTATGGTCACTTCAAGTTCATAGTTATGCCTTTTGGCTTAACAAACGCACCTGCGGTATTCATGGATCTGATGAATCGCGTTTGCAAGCCCTACTTGGATAAGTTCGTGATCGTCTTCATTGATGACATTCTCATCTACTCCAAATCAAAATCTGATCACAAACAACACCTGCGTCTGATCTTGGAACTCTTGAAGAAAGAACAACTATATGCTTATTCTCAAAATGTGAATTTTGGCTTAAGGAAGTTCAATTTTTGGGACACATCGTCAATGACAAGGGTATCCATGTAGATCCTGCTAAGATCGAAACCGTTAAAAATTGGAGTAATCCTACTACTCCTACCGAAATTTGTTCTTTTCTTGGTCTAGCAGGCTACTACCGGCGTTTCATTTCTAATTTCTCTAGGATTGTTTTACCACTCACTGCCTTAACCCATAAAGGCAAACCCTACGAGTGGGGTCCTAAGCATGAGCAAGCATTTCAAACACTTAAACAAATGTTATGTGATGCTCCTATCTTAGCTCTTCCTGATGGTAACGACGATTTTGTCGTCTATTGCGATGCATCGAACCAAGGTCTTGGTTGCGTTCTCATGCAACGAGGCAAAGTTATTGCTTATGCATCAAGACAACTCAAAATCCACGAGAAGAACTACACAACGCACGATCTTGAGCTGGGTGCGATCGTCTTTGCTTTGAAAATCTGGAGGCATTACCTATACGGTACCAAATGGGTGATTTTCACCGACCACAAAAGCCTCCAACACATCTTCGATCAAAAGGAACTCAACATGAGACAACGGCGTTGGATCGAACTACTAAATGACTATGACAGTGAAATTCGTTATCATCCTGGCAAAGCAAATGTTATAGCTGACGCTCTTAGTCGTAAAGACCATGTCAAGTCCATTCAACTTCAAAGCATTCATATTCAGTCGGATATCCAACTTCGTATCTTTGAAGCACAACATTCCTCAGTCACCGATGGTAACATGTACGAAGAAATGTCATGTGGTGTTGAACTCCAATTGGAAACCAAACCTAATGGCCTCCTATATTTCTTAAATCGTCTTTGGATTCCTAATTGCAGTGACCTTCGTACTTTCATCATGAACGAAGCTCATAAGTCCCGCTATTCTATTCATCCCGGGCCGGACAAAATGTATCAAGATCTTCGTTGTCATTATTGGTGGCCCGGCATGAAAAAGGACATTGCCCTCTTCGTGACTAAATGCCTCACTTGCTCCAAAGTGAAAGCTGAACATCAACGACCTTCTGGGTTGCTTGAACAACCAGAGATTCTGGTGTGGAAGTGGGAAAACATAGCCATGGATTTCATCACTAAACTTCCACGCACATCAGATGGTCACGATAGCATTTGGGTAATCATTAATCGGTTGACCAAATCAGCTCATTTCATTCCTATTCGAGAAAAGTATCGAGTTGGGAAACTATCTCGAATCTACATCAAAGAAATTGCTTTTCGTCACGGTGTGCCTTTGAGAATTATTTCCGATCGTGATGGTCGTTTTATCTCCCGCTTTTGGCAATCTCTTCAATCAGCTTTTGGTACTCGTCTAGACCTTAGCACCGCTTATCATCCTCAAACCGATGGTCAATCTGAACAAACTATCCAAACACTCAAGGATATGCTTAGGTCATGTGTTATCGATTTCAGTGGCAATTAGGATTCGCACTTACCTCTGATCGAGTTCTCTTATAATAACAGCTACCATACAAGCATCGGCATGGCACCTTTCGAGGCACTCTATGGTCGAAAGTATCGCTCACCTATTTGTTGGAACGAGATTGGTGATGCCCAAATCACCGGTCCAGAGTTAATTCAAGGAACTACCGACAAAATCATTCAAATCTGTGATAATCTACTCGCTGCTAGAAGTCGTCAAAAGAGCTACGCTGATAAACGACGCAAACCCCTAGAATTCAAAGTCGGCAACTTAGTACTCCTTAAGGTATCCCCTTGGAAGGGAGTCGTCCGATTTGGAAAGAAAGGAAAGTTAGCACCTCGTTACGTTGGCCCATTCAAAATACTTAAAAGGATTGGGAAAGTGGCTTACAGGCTCGAGCTACCTTCTGAGCTCAAAAATGTTCATCCAACCTTCCACGTGTCAAATCTTCGGAAATGCTTAGCCGATGAAAACCTCCATGTTTCTCTAGATGAAGTACACATCGATGAATCTATGCACTTTGTAGAGAAAACCATAGAGATTATGGACCGTGAGGTGAAACAACTCAAGCGTAGTCGCATACCTATTGTCAAGATTCGTTGGGAATCCAAGCGTGGTCCGGAATTCACTTGGGAACGCGAAGACCAAATGAAAACCAAGTATCCACACCTTTTTTCATCGGCCTCCTTGTAATCAATTTCGGGACGAAATTCTCTAAAGTAGGGGAGATTGTGACATCCATCTATTTTCCATATTTGTAACCCGACCCGTTTCAATTATCCATGTAATTTCAATCTTTATTCAAGCAAATCATGAAATTCTATTTTTATACCCTCGTTTCATTTTATATGTAATATATATATATATATATATATATATATATATATATATATATGTTATGAATGTTAAGGTCATACCCGAGTCAATTCACGAAACAAATGGTGATAATCATTTGACAACTCCAACACTATACATTAATGGTGGTAAAATACTAAAGATTATTATATATATATATATATATATATATATATATATATAGTTTTTATAATTTTATTCATCTATATTTTTTTATAAATAAAACATTTTAAATATTAAAGCTATATCAAAAGACTACCCAAAGGATTTACCATGTGTTACCAAAAGACTACCAAGTGTTACCAAGGATTTACCAAGTGTTACCAAGGAGTTACCAAGTGTTACCAAAAGACTACCAAGTGTTACCAAAAGACTACCAAGTGTTACCAAAGATTTACCAAGTGTTACCAAGGAGTTACCAAGTGTTACCAATGATTACCAAGTGTTACCAAGGATTTACCAAGTGTTATCAAGGATTACCATGGGCTAAAATTTCATGTATAAATACGGCATGCTTGAACCAAAAATAAACACACTCAAACTCATTTCTTACTCCCAAAAACGCTCACGAAAATATATCCAATTCCACGACAGAAAGAAATTATCTACCTTTTGAAGACTCACGAGTGGATTCAACATCCTCCTACTACATTCCTTCTCCTTGCTTGCTTTAAGTGAGT
The DNA here is from genome assembly GCA_039602395.1 of Deinandra increscens subsp. villosa. Taxonomy (NCBI): domain Eukaryota; kingdom Viridiplantae; phylum Streptophyta; class Magnoliopsida; order Asterales; family Asteraceae; genus Deinandra; species Deinandra increscens. The sequence continues at coordinate 69,859,747 of JBCNJP010000003.1, forward strand.
AATCGTTCGTTATTATTTTTATGTCGTTATTTTAAACTAGTCGAGCCTTCGGTTAACTATAATCTCTAAAGAAAAATACTAATCTTATATATTTTATACTCCTCAAATATAAGCACCTCGTGTGTTAATCATAAATTAAATTCTATAGTAAAATTTATATTCATAATTTTATTTTATAAACATTTACGAAATTTTATTATATTAAAACGTGTCTAAAATTTATTTATTACACTTACTTCAATTATATTAAATATTAGATATAACGGATCTCCGTTATGTTATTTGTAACATTAATAAAGTACATATTATAAACTAAGTTGGGACTTTTGACTAATAAAAGGCAACTGCTATTATATATTTTGTATAAACTAAATAAACAACTCAGTTGGAAATATCATTCATACAACCCACTCGAAATATAACCCGTAAATCTAGAGCACGTTTACTTGAATATTCAAATACACTTATATTTATTTTCGTAGAATAAATAAACATATATCAAACACAAATAATTATCACCAACGGTTAAACGAGTTAACTCACGTAACTAGAATCGACTAGTCTAAATGGTTGACTTACATACTTGACCCATATCAGTAAACCTTAAAGTGTCTTTATATAATTTAGGACACGGATAGGTCATCTTCATATCACTCGGACTATTTTCATATTTCACTTATTGATCAAGTGAGTATTCCTATCCCTTCTTATCATTGTGGAATATTATGCGATATCTACTCTTGTTATTATTAGAGGGGTGATTCCTTCAAATGATAATTTGAGTAGTGAGTATTCATATCCCCTTTCGTTTTCAAGTTTTGGGATGTGACATGTATACATATTCAAATATCAAATCTTTATTCATTTACAAACCATGCGATTTCATTTCATGTCTATGTGTGATTACATGCTATATGTTAGACTATGGTGTTTTTATGCAAAATTCAACTTTCAAGTGTAATCATTAACATACAAGCCTACGGTAACAATGATAGATCTATTGGCTGACAAACCCACCTAAATTTGACTGTATATACGGCATTTGGGTGATTGAAACCTATCACAATTAGCTATGACCTGAATTTGACTGTATAAACGGCATTCAGGTTATGGTACAAGTCATCAAGGTTTGATTATGCAAATTCAAAATTAGTTTATTCATACATGCTTGAGTCTACATCAGACATTTGAATCACTTACAAACTACTATATGTATCCTAACCATATGTTTACTCACCAACTATTTTTAGTTGACACTCTCTATTTTTATACATGTTACAGGAAATGCAGTTTAAGCCATGCTTGATTGATGCTAACATCTAGGATGCTTTGACCTAGATTAATTAAATCAAACTATATCTTTATGTTGTGTTACGAGTATTGGATCCTCTCGTAAGACTTGGAATTTTGGTAATGAATAATTATTGAGACTTTAATTAGTGTCATGAGCATTTGGACAATCATCATGCCCCGACGTAAATTCCGCCGTCGGTTGGGGTGTGACAGTACCTTTGGTGATTTAAAGGATAAGTGGCATATCATAGCTCACCCCACACATATGTGGCATCGAAACAAAATAACTAACGTTATGCGTGGTTGTATTATTTTACACAATATGATCCTCGAGGATCAAGGTGTTGCAATCTGCCAATTCCACGAGGAGGAGTTGGATGCGACGTATGAGGAAATCTGCGAGGATCGAAAACGGGCTATTCGTCAAGAAATAAGGATTCGAGATAAAAAATCAAATAAAGGCCGACTTGATCGAGGATATCTATGATCGGTAAAATATTACTGACGTGGCAATGTTAAAATTTAACATCACATAGGGTATACCACATGTCCTAATGATTATTTATTTTTATTTTTTTTAACAGCAAAAAGGAAAAAATTTTAGGAGAACTATCGAGAAGCTAGAGCCCGAAGGCAAACCAAAGTACACCTTACAACACACCATCATTACAAAACATTGCCCAGTTGGGTCTTATTATAATAGTTGGGCTGCAAAACAATTAGTGGCCATTCACGTAGGACTTGGTGGATTGAAAATAGTTGGGCTGCAAATCTGGATTTCATTTGGGCTTGAGGGGCCCAAATCCCTAACAAATAACACGTATGCAGCATAGTAAATTTGGGGGAGTTCGACGGCTGGAGGGACTGCCGCAGAGGCAGCCAAAGGCTGCTTTGGTCTCATTTTGGCGCGCAAACTAGAGAGACCAGATGTATTTTCTTGTTGATGTCTTGGGGTCGAGAAGGAGATTAGGAGAGCACAGATTTTGGTTTGATCTTTTTAGTTCATTGTTTTATTATAATTTTGTGTTTAAATATTTGGTTAATTATTTTTTATGAAGACAGTATTAGTTTTATTTATTATGTTGATTGGTAAATTCTACGTGAGCATATATGAGTGTAGGGTTTTTTAGTTTCTTGATCGTTATATATCTTAGGACTGGATTGGTTTAGTGGATTACTCAAGTTTGGTTTAGTTTATGTAAAAGGTTCACACGTTCACAACTCTTAATTGTGAATGAACCCGGTAACTCACACGTAATAACCACTTAAGTTAGAACTCGGGTTATCACAGGCTAGTCATTCGCAACCCTAGGTGTGGTCATATTTTTATTTACTATTATTCTCATTGTTATATTATCTATAAGTTATTAGGGGGGTAAACATCGAAACAGGTATGTGTGCCTGCCTGTTGTTGACTTTTTAACTTTAAAGGTATATTTTATATACTATATTGTTTGTTATTGCTAACAAAATGGAAACTGGTCCAACAGTTTAGGCGTTTGCGTACAATCTAAGCGATCCATGTTTGAAACCGGCATCCTTCGTTTTTTAAAGACACGGTAAATTTATTTTACTTAACAAAATTTGTTTACATCTTATCTTAATCCTAATAAAGTAATAAATTTTTTTGCCACATATCTTATTTAAAAATGGTCCACATCATCACCGCCACATGTCAAGCTCAAAATCAGTTACCAATTTTGTAATCATCAATTAAGATTAATTACCACTTTTATTGAAACTAAATTTTTATTTTAAAATTTTGATAGAATTAATGTAGATTTGATAAATTTTAATTTTAGTTTTTTATGAAAAGTAATCAACAACTTGTCAAACATAATAGAATTTTAAATGATATAAGAATTTTATATCAATTATAATTTTTAAATTTCTTGATCATTATCTTTTTCTTTTGTATTTTTCTAATATTATTAATCTTTATTCAGCCTGTGTAGTACACGGGCTACTAACCTAGTTATATAATATATCGTTTAATATTATTAGCAAATCATCCTTCGTTTTTTAAAGACACGGTAAATTTATTTTACTTAACAAAACTTGTTTACATTATATAATATATCGTTTAATATTATTAGCAAATCATCGGTTGGTTGGGCCGTTAGAGGATGTATCTTATTCAAAGTGACTCGGGTCCGAAATCGAGCGAGTTTCATTTTTTTGCTAGATCCATTTTTTTGGTTATTAATTTTTTTTCATTATTAGCTATGATATAGAGCATTTTTTCCACACCATAATACATTTTTTTTTACATTTAACACCATCTCCTAATATCAAATAACTTTACTGTTTCTTTTTAATAACTTCATTGCTCCGTTTTCTTTTGTTAACAAACAATTAGTTACGCAACCGTTATAAAGAATATTTATTTTGTAAAGATATATTTTCCTTACCAATCTAGATTTGATCTTTCTAAAATTCTAGTGTTCAGTTCTAGCGTAACGAATGGCCCGCGTTTTTTAAAGCAGTCTTTTTCCCGAGTAGCATGTTTGGTAAACGCTAACCACTGTGACAGTCGTAACTCCCGGTCATGCTCTTTACGTTCATAGCTACGCTCGCCCCCAAGCGCGGGAGCTCTAAACCTAGTTTCTATTTAAAATCAAAAATCAACCTTTATATTTCTTAGTTTTTAAGGTTAGTCTAGTTTAAAATAATCAAACAAAACCTGTAACACTAACCACATGCTTCTCATGGATACGATATCTGACTTACCCTAACTATCTAGGTTAATTAGGTTTTTGCATAACCCCAACGACAATTCATCAAAATATGATAAGTGGGGAATGTGATGAGTGGTGTCTAGATAAACCTCATTTAATATTAATTTTAATTTAAATATACCGATATGGTTACAAATTATATAATTTTATATCATTATTGGTGTTTAGTATGTTATGAAGTAAAGGGACACAAACGATTTTAATTAATTTGAACCTAAATCATCACGAGTTAACGAGTCAAGCTTCGTAATCATTTTGTGTAAATGTTAGTTTCTAATTAATTTTAAATGAAATAATATAAAAATAATGATTCATAATAACATTTGTTCTCTCGTCTCGTGTCTTCGTATGCAGATTTGTAAAATGGGCTTTTGGCCCATTTAAATGATGAATAAAGAAAAACGTATGGAACAAAAATTGGGGAGGGAGTCGGACACAGTAGGTTACGGATGGCTGCGGAAGGAGCAAGCCTCCTTGGCTTCTTTTGTCAAGGGAAGAAAATGCATAAGGTCATGTGGTATACCTCGTGAAAGGGCGCGTTTTGGGGTTCTACGAGGTATACCACATGACCTTATGCATTTTCTTCCCTCCACGCATGTTTTGCGTTAGCGTGATGAAGTGCCTTGGCACTTTGCACGGCGTTATTGGGGAAGATTTGAGAAAATGTGACTGTTAAACGGTCATATTTTCGACCGTTTGGACCCATTTTTAGAAGAAAATAAAATCAATTCTTAACCTATATATAACCCTTCTTTCTCTAAAAATCATCTTTTTTTAACCATTTCTTCTCCTTTCTCTAAAAAATATGTCTTCATCTTCTTGATGTAACGATTCAACTCACGTTTCATCCGACTATTCATCGGATGAATCATCCGACCGGGCCTCGGTCATGTTTTTTCAAATGATGGTTCATCATCATCAAAGGCGGCTCAACGCTCGAGCGAACAGAGTACTAATTCGAAGAGCTCGTCTCAACAGAAACCATGAAATGGGGCAAGAAATGTTGATGAGAGATTATTCTAATGACCGTTGTATGTATCCAGCAGAATCATTCCATCAACGTTTTCGTATGAATCGCTCACTATTTTTAAGAACAGTGAGCGATATAGAGTGCGAGGTACATTGGTTCCCACAAAGGAGGGATGCGAGAGGTCAGATTGGTTTTACTCCTTTGCAGAAGTGCACGACAACCGTTCGTATGATGGTGTACGCTACTACGGGCGATGACTTTGACGAGTATTTGAGGATGTCCGATCGGACACTAAGGTCGTGTTTGCAAAAAACTTTCAAAGGTATTATTTTTATATTGTTACTTCTACAATTTAAATTTCAATATTAATTTCAATCACTTATATTAGGTATCTTTAAGTTGTATCAAAAAAAAATATTTACGACGACCCAAGTGACATCAGGCAACTCTACGAGTTCCATGAAAACAAATGGAGTTTTCGTGGAATGCAAGGCAACATTAATTACACACACTGAGAATGAAAGAACTGTTCCAATGCTTGGAGGGCACAATTCACGCATGGTGATCACGGTCATCCTACCATAATGCTAGAAGTTGTTGCGTCATACGACATGTGGATTTGGCATCAATATTTTGGTGTTGCGGGGTCGGACAACGACATCAATGTCATGGATCGATCACCCATTTGGGATGATATCATAGAGGGGCGTGAGCCCGACTCGTCATTTGAACAACGAGGTGTCACTTACAAATGTGGTTATTATTTGGCTGATGGGATTTATCCCGACTATTCGACTATTGTGAAAGGATTCACAACTCCCATTGGTGAGAGACGTAAAGCCTTCACACAGGCTCAAACCGCCGCTAAGAAGGATGTTGAACGCACCTTTACAAATTTGGCACAAATTTGGCACAAAGTGGCACATCATTGCTCATCCCGCACGAATTTGGCACCAAGACAAGATAGCCAACGTTATGCGTGCTGCCCTAAATTACATGCTCCTCGTGGATGTGGGCAAAGCGATTTGTCAATTACACGAGGCGGAATTGGATACGACATACCCAAAAAATTACGAGAAGAAAAAACGGGCTAATCGTCAGGAAATACGAGATCGTAATATCCATAACCAACTTAAGGCGGATTTGATCGAGGATATCTACGAGTGTTTTCTTGAATTATATATGTTTGATGTAATTTTGTTCTTTCGTTATTTTAGTTTAAAATGTAATGTTTTATTTTTATGTTAAATAAAAATATGTAATTAGTATTTAAATTTAAAAAAAGTAAAAAAAATTAATAATAAAATAGTCTTCAACACCAAATCATCACACCATGTATACCACACTTGGAGTGGTAAAATGGTGTTATCCAGTCTACATGGCATGATAACACCACATAATAACACCATGTATACCACATGTCTTAAGCTTTATGGTGATATCAAAGAATGGAAGAAGTATTTGTTTCGCATTTCTTTTTATTTTTTATATATTTTAGTTTGCTAAATTAGTTAAGTATTCTAGTGGGTTGTTTTGATGAACAATTTATAGTGATACTAGTATCTAAATTGTTTATTATTATGACTGACTAGATATTTCGTGATCATGTCTAGGTGTAGGGTTTATTAATTTCTTAATTGTTTCTTGGTTGTTTATGTATCCTAGGATCAATTTAATGGGTAAATCGAGTATGGTTTAGTTTATATAAAAGATTCACACTTTACAACCATTAATTGTGAATGAATTCGATAACTCGCACGTTATAACCAGTTAAGTTAGAACTCGTGTTATCACAGGCTAATCCTTCGCACCTTCCCTCTTAAGGATGTTGTTAATCAATTAAGGTTAATCATGATTAGGTAAACTTGAACCCTAGATGTGATCATATTTTTATTCAGAGCCATTCTCATTTTAAATTTTCTATTTAAAGTCCCAAAATTGTAAATCGAGTATGATTTAGTTTATGTAAAAGATTCACACTTTACAACCCTTAATTGTGAATGAATTTGATAACTCGCACGTTATAACCAGTTAAGTTAGAACTCGTGTTATCACAGGCTAATCCTTCGCACCGTCCCTATTAAGGATGTTGTTAATCAATTAAGATCAATCATGATTAGGTAAACTTGAACCCTAGATGTGGCCATATTTTTATTCAGAGCCATTCTCATTTTATATTTTCTATATAAAAATCCAGAATTGATTTTTACACTTATTAGTTTTTAACTTAATTTAATTAAATAATCAAATAAAATATATAACACTAACCACATGCTCCTCGTGGATACGATACCTGACTTACCTTAGCTATCTAGGTTAATTAGGTTTTTGTATGACCCCAATGACAGGTCATCATTGTCACATTATCCCCTTCTTAAAAAAAATTCTTCCCAAAAATTAAGTAATATGGCTAGTTGGCTGAAAAAGTTTTTTTTTCCAGATGTCACATCATCCCCTTTCTGAAAGAAAATTTTCCCCAGAATGTTACTAGTACCTTCATTGATAGTCATAGACTAGTCGAATAGCTGGGGATACTTGCGTTTCATCTGATCCTCGCGCTCTCATGTGAACTCCGTGATGAGTTGTCTCTAGATACACTCTATTTGGTACTAATAATAATATGTGTTAGGTCCTGACATGGAGCTCTAATCAGAGATGACACTATTGGTTTTAAAGAATTAACGAATAACGTTACGGAAGGTAAAACCAGTAGAAAGACACACAATTCATATAAAGATTTTTGGTATATCTCATTGTAAAGAATGGTTACAAAATTTTATGATGTGTATGTGTGAATTAGAAATATCTTTCTACAAGAGTGATGATCTAGTCCCTATGAAGAAGATTCAAATATTTTTGTGTGTATGTCCTAATTCAGTAGAAGACAATGTCTTTCTATACATAGGCCCATAAAGGTATAAAAGTGGGTGAGTGAATTGAATGAAGTATTCAATTCATTGCACTTTCAACAACTTGTATAAAGTTGATGGGCCCTTACCTTACCTTGTATAGAAAGTCATTAATCATTTATTCCTTTTGTTGACTTTAAAATATCTCCTCCTTCTTATCTTCTGATGATCTCGAACTCCTTCAAGATTTTATTCTTGAAGACTATACATACACTACTAGATATACCCCCTTCCTTGACGCGCAAACAATGACACTCGGTAATTTATGACGCGCAAAAACAAGCGTCATAAAAAAAATTGTCGTATCTTACAAAATTCTATGGGTAGATGACGCGCATTACTGAGCGTCATAAAATTGTGTCATTTAATAAAAAACACGGAGGACGAGAAATTGGTGCGCGTCAAGTGTAAAAAATAAATGTCGTCTTTTAATTTTTTTATCCCGTCCAAAAAAAGTCTTGATATAACCTACTTGCCGCTCTCCACTTTAGGGTTTTTTTAGTTTCCCCCCCAAACAAAGTCCCGCTCCTAGCTTGTCGGCGACCGCTAGCTCCCTCCCGCTCCTGTGCCCTAAATTCATCCTTCCGACCGGTGATCGCCGACCTCGCTCCTTTTCCGGCGACCTAGCTCCGGCAACCGTGCTCCATCTATTCCCTCTTTTGCCGGCGACTTAGCTCTGTCGGTTCCCTCTCAACGAACGGCTGAAGTCCTAATCTCAACAACTGAAGCCCTAATATCAGAAGTCCAAATTAGTCTACCGCCGTTTCTCTTTCAGAAGCCCTAATCTCACCAACTCAAATCACGTCTACTTCCTTGGCTAATTCCAAAATCAAATTGATCGTTGATTACAAGTTGAAGCCGTCATCATCATGTAGCAGCAGCAGCAGAGGGAACGAAGTTTGCTTATGTAGGAGAAGGCCGTTTCTAGCAATAATCTCCACCGCTCTCATCCCAATTCACCATTCCATTGCCTCAAATCCTATTTCTGATGATCCCATGGTACCTACTCTCACATTTAATCTTTCCACTTTAACCAGTTTCATATGATCGGTTATCCATCATATTTGCATAGTGACTGAATCTTTGATTGATAAGATTCAATTTTAGGGCCCCAAATTGTATTTTTATTTAATGTTCATGTGTCACACTAGTATAATGTTATTTGATACAAGGAAGTATTCATGTTGCAGGGATATGTAATATGCTTACTTTTGCAGGTTGTTGCGACATATCTTTCAACTTCAGGTACATATTCACCTTATGTAGTCGGTTCCTGTTGCTTATTGTAGGTGTAACATTTGTCTAAAATGCTAGGTTTTGTTGAATTTCTGTAGTCGATTGGTTAGTGGGTCAAAGGAGGAAACTAAATAAACAGGTTACTCGTACATGTGAATTTTTTTTTCTTTTGCGTCACCTGCTACACAGAGGTTGTTGAAAAAAAGCTTATGTTACCTTCCTTATGTTGCTGATTGAATGTTTACACTTGGTCATATTAACTTACTTTCAGTTGGTCTGTTTATCTAAACTGAAACCTTTAAAGGTTATCATTACATTTGTATGACCTGTAAATGGAGAATTCACTGCTGTCATTTAAGCATAACATTTGTTAAAGTTATTTCATTTCTTTATAATCCTGTAATGTCACAGTGTAACAGCCCAGACCCGTCGCAACCAAGATATTGTCCGCTTTGGCAGCCGGCATGCCTCAAGCATCCGCCCCTCACGGTTTTAAAACGCGTCTTGGTGGGGGAGGTATCCACACCCTTATAAAGGCATGCTTAGTTCCCCTCCCCACCAATGTGGGATGTTACAATCCTCCCCCCTTAGGGGACCAGCGTCCTCGCTGGCACACTAGCCGACGACCGGCTCTGATACCATCTGTAACAGCCCAGACCCGTCGCAACCAAGATATTGTCCGCTTTGGCAGCCGGCATGCCTCAAGCATCCGCCCCTCACGGTTTTAAAACGCGTCTTGGTGGGGGAGGTATCCACACCCTTATAAAGGCATGCTTAGTTCCCCTCCCCACCAATGTGGGATGTTACACACAGCCTCAATTTCACTATAATTTTTTTCCCAACTGTTACAGTTGTAATGATTATCCTTATAACTGAAAATGTGTACTGACTTCTGTTATAATCAATTCATTTGACTCTTCATTGTTCTGTTACTGCTAATCGGAAGATGCTGCCGATTTATATGAAAAGGCTGCCAACAGTTACAAGCTAGAAAAATCTTGTAAGCATCAATGCTCGAATATAGTATAATATGTCATGCTTTTGATCAGACATTCAAAGAACATCTTGATAGCATGTATGTATCGAGGGAGCTGCCTGAGTTTCTTAATTCTCTAATGTAATTGTTGTAAATAATTTACAACTTGTAATAACTTGTAAATGAGCCCTGTGAGCAGCCCTGAAACCTCCACTACATATATACCTCCACCTGTAGAACCTGGCAGCCACTAATCTGCCAGATTCAAGGTCAGGGATGTTCAAGTGGACAAAGGAGCTAGAAAAGAAAAAGTGGGACTCATGGCCAAGGATAGCACTTTTGATTTATAATTGTCACACTAACACGTCTACTATTTTACATGTATGATAAGAATCATGATTTTATCTTCTTGTAATTTGCAGGATGCAGAAAGAAGAAGCAGTAATCACTGCTTGGGATAATATGCAGAACGCGAAAGTAGAGCATCAATCCGGAAACTGGAGGTGCGTTTGGTAAACAGTTAACATACTCTTAACTGCAAGATTTTGCTGATGCTTTACGGGAAATGTGGTGGATTAGCCGCTGGAGATGTGGAGGGACATGGGTTCGTGTTGTATAGAAGGCCACTTCATTTTCCGGTTATGTTTTGTATTAACTTAGAAATACTTTGTGAACTTTGTAATGTTTTCTATATATATAAAATGCATTATTTTGCTATAAGTGTATTTTTATTTTGTATTATCAAGTTAATTGTCATTTAATGTAGAAATTAGTGATTTTAGAAAAAACATTTTTTTTAATTAAAAATTAAAATTCTTGACGCGCAAAAATGCGTGTCATAAGCTGATTTATGACAGGGGCTTCCTTGACACACATTTTATGACGCACATTGAGTGTCATAAATGGAGCCATATCGTTCGCGCGTCAAGAACGGGATGACGCGCATTTTGCGCGTCAAGAAGATTCTTGACCCTACCTTCCTTGACGCTTTTTTGCGCGTCATCTGGGCCCTTTCTTGACGCGCAAAAAGCGTCAAGAAAGCCCTTTTTTGTAGTAGTGATACTTCCCATTAGAAGCATTAGTTCAGTGTTCATGGTTCTGTGAAAAAGGACTTCACAGAAAGGTCCACAGAGCTCTGTGTGTCTAGTTGTGGATTTCATAGAGGCTCTGTGAAATCGCACTGTGAAGCTTAAACTTAAGCTTTGAACGCTGACATTAAGAATCTGTGAGTTTCACAAATTCTATCTTTCCTTTCTCCGTCTTATCTTTTGGTTTATGTTCTTCTAATACTTGACACGGTTACATTGGATTGTTCTATTCCTAACAATCCCCCCTAAGTGTTTGAAGAAAAATAAATAATTTGAAAGGAAATATCATTCATTTTGATCAACAATGTTTACAAGAGAGTACACATACTTAGGTTCTCTAGTGGAGCTATCTATAGTTACTCGTAGGTTTTTGTCAATTTGGACTGAGCATTCTTTGTGAAGTTGACAGTAGAAGTTTCTTTTCTTGAGTAAGTCTTGATGAATGTTGTTAGTGACTAACTAATGAAATGTGTTTTTAGAATAATAACACTCACTTTAATGGTTTCATGCCTTGGTTAACGTCATGTATTTCGAGGCCTACATATTATACTTGTATTTACATGCTCAAAAATAATATTATATGATTATATTGTGTGTGATGGTTACTATGTTTAAAATCCAAAAGTTATGCCATAATGATTAATATGACGAAATATGGTTTTGATTGGAATTACACATATTTTTGAACCATAAATTATATATAATCATACATAGTTCAAAAAGTAAAAAGTAAAAGTATTTTTATGATGTCATATTGTTTAAAACAAGTCACATATGAATATATCATGAAAATTTATATAAAAGACTACATGGAAAATTCTTAACATGACCTTGTGGATAGTATTTATGTAAAATGATTTTTACGGTCATGTTATGATAACAAAATGTCATTTTGTTAAAAGAGATGCTAAACATAAATAAATGTTAAAAATCTTGTGATTTTATTTCATAAAATCTATTTAAATTGAGTTGATGGTGAAAGTATCTATTACTTGTCACATGTTGTGTTTGAGATTTTAAAAACATATGTTAATAAATTACCACCAAGTTTTCTAAAGTCAATGTTGGTCGTAAAAGAATCTAAGTTCAAAAACTGGGTTTTCGAGACCCGAAAACCTTAATTTTCCAAATGATTTAACTAAAAAACACTAGACATTAAGGTTCTGATCTAGAACAGCAAATAGGCTCATTTTTTATAACTAAAGTGAATGTTACCAACTAAAAATGGGAAATAATGTTTCGAAAAAAACCGGACAAAAGCTGTGACTTTCGGTAACTCAAAAACCCTAATTTTAGCAAGTTCCGTTTCCACCTACAAGCTTGGTAACTTAGAAGCTAACATCATATTAAAACAGTCCCTAAACATGCTCCAGGTGTTTACGAAAACTTAAACCGTCAGAAAACGAGTATAGACGTGAAATCGGTGAAACTAGTGAAACCGGCACCGTTACCGGGTAAACTAACACTCAAATTCCATGAAAAACCTATTAATAAAAATAAATATATTTCTATGTGTCTAAATATATTCCATGAAAAAGGTATTAATATCGCATATTGTCGCGCGGTAGAAAACACGTATATATTTTTTCTCCATTAATGTAGAAAATTTACTTATTATTTTTGGAGGTTAAAAACCTTATAAATATTTATTAAAATTAACTTTTTTATATTTCTTTTCGTCACGTGAAAATAAACATATATTATTACCTTATATATACATTTTACAACTTATCGTACAATCTCATGAAGCATGATGTACAACCATTTAGAGCATGAAAATGGATGCCACCTACAGTGGACACCTACAGTGGCCGCTACAGTGCACAACGCGGGTCTTGAGTCGGGTGTGGGTCGGATAAAACGGTTGTAGAAGTTAATAAGCTAGAGTTACAATTATTTGATGCATGTAAAAGCTATTTTGGTTGTACATTACAAGCTTTCAAAGCATATGTATTTGTGTGGCTGAGAGATAAGATGGAATTTTGAGAAGGTACTTTTTTCACGTGTTTTCCTCAACCCCTCTGATAAGTCACACCTACTCTCCCCTCTTTCAAGTAATAGGCCATACCTGTTCTCCCCTCTTTGTTGCAGCTCAGACCACCCACATCAACAACATCCCACATACCACCTTTTTGGTCAAGTCAGCATGCCACATCATGTACTTCCCACATACCATAAAACCCACTTTTTTTCCACATCAAGTACTTCCCACATACCACCATTTTACTTTCCACATCACCATTTTATTTAATCTTTATTTTAAAAACTAGTTAACAAATTAATTCTTTTATTTAAAACGTATATTATTTTAATATTAAAAAAAACTTATCGACATAATTAAAATAATATTTTTTTATAAAATAAATAAATAAATAAATATTTATTTAAATTTTCAATCATTATTATTTGAATATTAAACCATTTAAAATAATAATATTTAATAGCCAACGGCTAGTTTTTCAAACTTAGATATTTTAGCCAACGGCTAGTTTTCATAAGGTTATAAATAGAACTCAGATTCACACATCTAGTCTCATTTCATCACCATCAACCAACCTCTACCACCACCATGTCTAGCACACCTCCTGAAGATGTCTCAGAGCACTACCGGATGTTGTGGTTAACCCGCTATGAACAACAACTTCCACCACCACCACCACCACCTCAAGCTCAAGTACCCAACCAGTTCAACCACATCCACAATCACCTCCACCAGCACCAGCACCACCACCACCATCATCACCAACCACCACCACCTCCACCTTACCAACCACCACCACTTCCACCTTACCAACCACCACCACCTCCACCAATCACCCAAATGAACAACCTCCACTGCGGCGAGTCAAGAAATGCTTCTGCAAGAAGAGTACGACAATCTCGTGTTGGTCGTACACCATCCCCACCATTTGTTGATGATGACCATGCTGAAGAGTGGGAAGCACTCTTTGAGTTGGAATGGGAAGCAGAAGTTGGGATGAACATTGAAGATGTTCACAACTTTGATGATTTTGAGACTTGGTACTATGGACAAGTACACTATCCAGAGGACTACGTCTCAGATGGATACAACGACTACTCGTCTGATAACTCGTTTCATGGTTAATAATCTACGTGTGTGTGTGTAATGGTTAGGTTATCTGTTTAATGTTTATTTTTCAGTTTGAATAAGTAGCTTAGGTTGTCTTTCAGTTTGAATAAGTAGCTTAGGTTGTTTTTCAGTTTTAATAAGTATCTTAGGTTGCTTCACAATCTAATTATGTTTTAATTGAGAACTCAATAACATATTAAACCGAAGTACATAAATTTCAAACCACTAAACGAAATACAAGATTACTGAAAGGAAATACAACTTATTCAACTACCGAAAGGAAACACAACTTATTCAATAATTGAAAGGAAACACAAACAGATTCAAAGTAAGGCCTTGCGCACTAATCTTCATCCCACACCGGCTTGTTTGCCCAAAGATGCTCGACTAAATCGTTTCTTAGAGCCGTATGCTGATCCCTAGCACGCAAGTCTATAAACCTCTCAAGGTTATGGACAAATGGTTGACGTGCCCCATGATTATATGGAGGTGGAGGAGGTGTACCATCCTCAGGAGTCCAATTCAACACATCACGTCCTTCGTCTTCCACAATCATATTGTGTAGGATGATGCATGCCAACATAATATCACCAATATTTGGTAGATCCATTGACCTTGATGGTCCTCTAATTATTCCCCACCTAGACTGGAGAACACCAAATGCCCTCTCAACATCTTTCCTGGCAGACTCTTGTCGACGCTTAAAGTACTTCATCTTCAAGTTGTTCTCAGGGGGATATGTAAAACTCTTCACAAGTGTTGACCATGCAGGATAGATACCATCTGCAAGATAGTAACCTTTCCTATAGACATTCCCATTCACATGGAAGTCACATCTAGGTGCTTGCCCCTACAAGATCTCGTTAAACAACGGAGATAGGTTGATCACATTGATGTCATTGTTTGATCCGGCAACACCAAAGAAAGCATGCCATATCCACAAGTCTTGTGAAGCAACAGCCTCAAGCATGATTGTTGGATAACCATGGTCACCACGAGTATAGTGCCCCTTCCAAGCAGTTGGACAATTCCTCCAACCCCAATGCATACAATCAATGCTACCAAGCATCCCTGGGAAGCCATGCTTCTCCTCATGGAAGGCTGTTAATCGATCAACATCTTCTTGGGTTGGCCTTCTTAGGTACTTGTCCCTATAGATCTCCACAATAGATCTACAAAAGTTGTGTAGACATTTTGATGGCAGTACTCTCACCAATGCGTATGTATTCATCGCATTGATCAGCTGAAGCACCATATGCTAGCTGGCGAAGGGCACATGTGGTTTTTTGGTTTGTTGAAAGGCCTAGTCTGCCAGCAGCATCACGACGTTGTGTAAAGTATCGCCAGTTAACAGACATACCTTCTGTAGTAATATCGGCAGCAATGCGGTTATAAAGGCGACGGGTCATTCTGTATCGCCTTCTAAAGAGGCCTTCATGATACACAGGAGTCTCAGCAAAATAGTCATTGAACAAACCCACATCACCGTTTTCACGTTCTCTGTTTATTTCTCTTCGCTTCTTCCTTGGTTGGGATGGACCAGCTTCGCTTGCAGCAATTGAAGCTTCCATCGCTTCGTACTCTTCCGCCAGTTGGACAAGATCACTCATGTCTAGTGCTAGTTTGATGTGCTCGGGAAGGGTGTCGGGAATGTTGAGACTAGGGATACCAGGGAAACTAGGATTCATTTTTTAGAGTTTTGGGTTTGAGAGAGATTTGATATTGAGAGGGTTTTGAGAGAGATGTGTGAAATGAAATGAGAATACTGAGTGTATTTATAGTAGTGATGAAAAACTAGCCGTTAGGAAGAAGACAAAAAAACTAGCCGTTATTAATATTTTATTATTAATATTTTATATTAAAAAACTAGCCGTTATAATAAGACAAATAAAAAAATAGCCGTTATTTTTTAAAAAATATATTAAATTAATGTTTTAATTAATTATGAATTTTAGAATTTTGTTCAGATTTTTTTGAAATTTATTTATATTTTATTTAAATTAATAAATGTTTAAAATAAAACAAAAAAATTTGAGTTTTTAAAAAATAGCTGTTAAAAAAAAAGAAAAAGGAAAGGGATTCTCGGGGGGCCCACAAAATGGTGGTACGTGAGAGTATGTGTACACGTACGTATGAGCCAACGTACGTACGCCACACCGGCGACGTACGTACGTGGCCGTACGTACGTGGTGAAATACCGGCCGTTGTGGGTGGTCTCATAGTTAGCACATTGTGAGGGAAGCAAGAAGAAATGAGTGCTCAACATTGATGGCGGTGGAACCACTCGCATCGTCGTCGGAGCTTCCCTGATCTATCTCGAAGACCAGATCGTGAAAACAGGTGATTCAAAAGCTAGAATAATCGATTTCTTCGATATTATTGTCGGAACCAGCATTGGAGCGCTTCGTTGTAATGATTAATACAGATTACGATAACAGGCGTCCAGTGTTTACAGCCAGGGAGGCGGTTAAGTTTTTTAGCGATAAGCGCACGGAGCTTTTCTCGGTGAAATCCGTAAGCATTTTCCGGGAAGAGCATGGATAAGGTTTTAAAGATAAATTGCTTCTGGAGATTCCCCTTGCGAAACAGAGTAATTTGATTTCTTTTGTATTGCTTAGGATTTCTTTTATATACTGGGTTCATTGTAAGGAAGTTTTCTTTGATTCTTTGAACTTGATTCTTGAATGTTTGGGTACACAAATTATGGTGACTTAGGAAAATATATATGTGGATTTTTAGACACCAGAATGGGGTAAAACTTGATCACTTTAGAATATTTTGTTTGAAGCCTCATTTTATTGTCTACAATTTGCAGGAAAACTTGATCACTTTAGAATATTTTGTTTAAACCCTCTAATTATTGTCTACAATTTGCAGGAACAAAAGAGAAACAAAACATTGTGTTGAAATTGCATATGTAAAGATGATAGATTCACATACGTGGTCTTTTGTTTCATTATTTCTATATCCATATGTGATCATATACATTTCTTTGCTGGATACGTATTAGTTGATTTGAATTGTTTTGTACAAAACTATTCAAAGATAACTTTTGGGTTAATTTGACGGGGAGAGAGTATTTTTTGAAAAGGAATGCAACTTTCTAAAGTTCACTTAAATAAACACTATGATTTCTATATATGCAGTTCTCTTGGTTGGTAGTGCTACAAGACGACCACGTACTGTGATCATTTTTGCATTATCAAGATTCAAGACATACATGAAGGTCAGCCAATCTCAATTGGTTGGGCTGCAGAATAAAATATTGCTAATTAGGTAATGACCTTACCCATATTAATTCATTCATTCTGGTATTCTAATCTTATTCCATTTTGGAAATCTTTGAAATTTGATTTTGTTGAGATTTTTGGGTTTGTTAGTTTCTTTTAAATTTAATGGGTAATTTGTTTTAGTTTAATATAATTTTTAGATCTTATTGTTGGTGACATTAATAATCCAATGTGTATTCAGTGAGTTTGTCCCTTAAGAGATTTTGAGAATATTCCTACTCAAGTAACATCATTTTAATGTGCACATTTGCGTATTTAAATATCAAAATTTATAAATAGACTATCCCAACAAGATGCATACAAATGTTCTTTTAACCACATTAGGTAAACAAATATACACTTAGCTCAATAATAAAATATGTATTTCTCTTGATATAAAAGTGTTGTTTTTTATATAATTTTTACGCTTTAAGTACATTTACAATCGAGCATATTATTATTGTTTTTATCATGAGCTATTTTGAATCAAAATTTTCATCTAAAATATATACAACTGAATTGTGTTATTTGTTATGCTTAGGTTTCTATTTTTGTACAAAACGGACCGACTCCGCTGCGAAGCGCAGGTCGACCCACTTATACATATACATTAACAAAACGTCTGTTTAAGGGGGTGTTTGGATTTTAAATTTGGGAATATGCATTTTAATTAATCAAAGCTAATCAGTTTGAAGATAATACATAATACAAGTAGATTTGATGTGTTCATCTAACACAAAAGTTTATAAAAATATTAAAACAAGAAAACAGTTGATCAAATTTATCATGCTCAATTTTCACACCGTGTGCTACGATAACACCTTTTTTATGAATTATGTTTATGATAAATTTTCATGCTACTTTTGCTACTCCTTTAATCAGCAATTGTATCGCATTGGTCATATATATATAAAGATCTTGAAAAAACTAATTTCTACACATGTTGTATAACACATGTATGCAGGCCTTTATATTGTCATGGTTAAATTTGGTCGTGTTGATAATCTGATGATATTAGTTGTTGTTGAGCTTGGTTCTATAAATCTGTTATTTGGTCTAAGCCTTGGTTCCTATATCTACTTGATATTAGTTTTTCTTACAGGTTCTTGAAGCATCAGTCATTTTTACCTTTTTAGTATTTTCATATGATGAACCCATATTGTGCAACTGGGCAATACATTGTCTTTTTAGTGGGGTACACATTGTTTGGGTATGAAGGTCTTTTTTTTTATCTTCTGTTGAGCTTGGTTTGTGGCTCCTCTGTATTTGGTTAATATCTTCTTTATCACATTGCTATTTGGCTATGATATTAACTTCAATTATGGGTTGATGATAGCTTTGTTCTTTGCTAATAGTATGTGCATCTGAGGATCATGTTTAATGCAGGAAAGTAGTAATTTGTTCAGTTTTTTCATATGTGCATCTGTGATTTGTTCATTTTTTTTTCAATTAATATTTACTGATATTATGTTGAATGCAGGAAAATACATTCATTTGTTCATGTTTGATATATACATACACACACAAACACACATTATTATTATAGAGAAATGTTAATGCAACCTATTACTTTGATTATACATCATACACACTTAGAAATGGTAGTAAAGGAAACGTCTAATCGATTCTTATCAATTTACCATTGCTATATGTTGAAATGATATTTTATTAGATCTATTTATTTATGTAGGTACTCCATACATTCTACTTTCTGAGTGTGGTTGTGGGCAAAGATATTTCGCTGCAGGTATAGTTTGTTCCAACTCAAACATCTAATAGTATAGAACATTATGGTTTAGTTTAGATATAGTGGTGATTTGTGTTGAACTGGAAGTATGAAAGTGATTCAATTTAACTGAAAATATTATCATTTTATATATCCCTTTTTTTAAACGTGTTTGTTCTGCTTTGAGAAGAACTTAAGTACAACCATCATGTGATTTACACACATATGTGAATATAAAGTTTGTTTTCTGTTATGATTGTATCTAATTAGTGTCACTTTGTGACATCCGAGAATTTCAAGGTTTACTTCCGTTAGACAATCTCCGTTAGTTACGTTATAAGTGTTAACTTAGTAACTAATGCTTAACTAGGCCGAATACGTCCACGACCTTTGGTTGATCACCAAACCCACCCATACGTGTTATGTGTTCATTTACTTATAATTATTATGTGCAATGTGATTTAAATACATGATTTAGCATTGTGAATAGCATGACAACCCATGAACTGTACTTATCTTGCTTAAAATGTAAACTGGTCACCTTTGGGTTTCCAGCGAAACTACCGGGCAAAACTATAGTGTCGCCCGGCTAGTCTACCCTCTGACTACCAGAGCCAGTTTCGCTTGGCCAGCGAAACTGCCACCGAAACTAGCCTCTGATATATAATATCTTAATAAACCCTAGTTTCACCATTTGCCTCCTTTACACAAAAACACACACACACTCCATCTTTCTCCTGGAAATCTGGTCAGTCGAGATTCACACCGAGCCATCGAGATCTCAGCCCCGAACCATCATCCATCAAACTTGGAGATCGAACCGTGAGTCCCAAAACCACCATTTTTATGTTTTCTATGTGTTTTCTTAAAAAGCATGCTTAGATCTTTATAGAATCACTTGATCTTCTGATATGTTGTTTAGGAATGATAGATCTACAATAAAGTCAGTAACTTTACGTGTGAAATCCATCCATGATGAAGATTTATGCTAGATTAGGTCACTTTAGGTTAAAATGTGTTTTTTGGTGATTTGATGATGAAAATGCATGTTTAAGGTGTTAAAGCTTACTGATTTATGTTGGTAAATGATTATGTATGCTAGATAATGAATTACATGTGATATGGAAGCTGTTAGATTGATTTTTAGGCTGATTTATGTGTTTTTCGCGACCAGCGACACTGTGTGTTCTCTGGGCGAAACTGTCCAGCGAAATTATGTATATATTCATCTAGCGATACTGCCTAGCGAAACTATAATGTCGCCCGCGAATCTAAGTCGACCTGTCCGGACGAAACTACCGAGCGAAATACCCTGAACGAAAGTTCAAACCAGTTTCGAGCGAATCTAAGCTGGCGAAACTGTGTCAACAGTTTCGAGCGAAACTAGCTTAGCGAAACTGTGTCATCGGGTATTCCCTAGCGAAAGTGCTGCCCGTGCACATAGCGAAACTGTGCAGCGACACTAGGCTAGCGAAACTGTGACCTGACCAAAATCCAAACTTGTGCAATTTACTTGAATGCTATGCCATGACTTACATGATTTTGCTATGATGATACATGCTTTGATTTCTGATGTATGTGAACCCTTGTTTATGATCAACCATCGGTGTCGTGTGTCGTTATGTCGTGTCATAGTTCTAACGTGCTATGTTATGGGCCATAGTGACGTCAAGATTAGACACAAAACTAATACTTAAGACCTAAACGTGTTCATAGGTCTCCATTAAGCAATACTTGGATTAAGTATCAGTGTAGCTGAGCAACCTAAGGTGAGTTTCACAAACCCTTTAATTGTGAGCCCGTTTGGGACACAACGAATGAACTTAACGATAAACAACGCTGACGTTTTGAGGTATTACAATTGGGATACCTGTTATGGAAGTTGGAGTGTTGTATGGGAACACTTGCAACTGTCCATCCTTAGGGTTTCTATTGAAACCCGGAAACGACCATTTGACACTTAAACTCTTTTTGGGAATTTCAAATGAAATCCAGGATAAACTGTTTTAATATGACTAGTGTAGGTTAAAGTCTAAACCAAATGATATCACATGATTTCTAAGGATGCCTTAAAACTTAAAAAGTCCTCAACCTAGTACTGTTGATCTGAGAAGCGAGGGGATGTTGGGTAGATCTACTGAGGGTTTGACAAACCCTGCTCCGCGGTACACAAATGTGTAACCAACCGGTTGGAGGCCGAACGGAGTTCAATGTCAGCCTATGTTTAGTTGTGGGCCTCCCAAATGGGACACAACTGGAGGAACCAACCATCGGCTATTGCCGAACTCTGTTACGTCAGCTTTCAGCCCTAGTACGACTCCTTAGTGCATGGAAACCGGATTAGCTACCCGCGATATCGGTTGACCACTTTAATCCTTTACTTAACTAGTGCATATTCGAAAATTCAACTCTTGGCTATTGCCTTGCAAAACTATTACTTATGTATATGTTGATACATACGATTATGAGACCGGGCCAATGCATGTCATGCCCACCGTGAACTCACCAGCCGTTAGGTTGACACTTGTGTGGTTTTCACTATTGCAGATCGCTGAGGAGTATCCGCCGAAGGTTGGCATGGCACTTGAAGACCTCTTATTTTAAAACTCTAACTTGGGAATTTAATGACAATTCATGTTTTGTAAATTAAGCACGTGGTTAGTGCTAAGACACTTATGTTTATTTTCCGCTGCGTACTGTTAAACTGTTTTGATTATTAATGTTTGGACTTTACTCTGATTTGTTTAGTATTTGTAACTAATGGTTGTGGTCCTGGTTTGCTCGCACCCCTTAACGGTATAAACTCCGTTAGTGGTAAATTGGGGGTGTGACAGATTGGTATCAGAGCCATAAGTTGCAGAGAACTGGAATCATTTTTGAAAACAATTTGGAAACTGCAACTTGAAACCTTAGTTACAAACGAACAAACAAAATTCCCAAAACAAAATTTTTACGTGCCAACCTGGGATACTCGCTCTGCTGTGTAAGTAAATACTCCATATGTAGATATATATATGTAAATATATATAGAGACCGTGTCTAGGTAGTCTAACGGAAAAACCTTAGGAAAAATTTTCACACACGAATACGAAATGCGAACGCCAATGCGCACACTATTCCGGGGAAAGCGACAACGAAACGATGCTACACGCTACGTCCTGATTTCTACTACGATGACTACGCCGGCGGTGACTTTTATGGGGAAGCCGACTTTCGACGATAGTACTTATGACTTACGGCATTCTTCGACGACGCCTCAATTTTGCACGAAAATTTTTGGACTAATAGTGGGATAACGGAAAATGGTTAAAATACATATTATGGGATATGTATGGAATATAATTGTGACTGAACACTGGCTACTTTAACTGTCCAGCAAAATGTCTGGAAGAGGACACGGAAGAAGCAACATCAACATGACGCCTGCACAGCTGCAAGCAATGATTAATGAACACGTGCAAGTCGCGGTGGCAGCCGTCCAAGCTGCATACGCCGCACAGGGTAATTATTATGCCGGTTGAGGCACAAAGCGATTATAATTGACTTGTTTAAACTTAAAACCCGAACTATTATTGCATCAGGAAACCACCACCACTGCACGTTCAAGTCCTTCATGGACTGCAAGCCGATGACGTTTTCCGGCGAAGAAGGAGC
This sequence comes from Deinandra increscens subsp. villosa, assembly GCA_039602395.1. NCBI lineage: Eukaryota > Viridiplantae > Streptophyta > Magnoliopsida > Asterales > Asteraceae > Deinandra > Deinandra increscens. The sequence goes on from JBCNJP010000003.1 coordinate 69,882,697, forward strand.
TGTAGGACTCCTCAGGTGGATTGAGAAGTCTGAGAAGGTCTTCTCTATGTGCAACTGCCCTGCTGGAGACAAAGTGAAGTATGCGACTGGTACCTTTGAGGGAGCTGCTCTCTCCTGGTGGAATGCTGAGATTCAGATGATTGGGTTAGATGCGGCCAACGGCATGGAATGGGGAGCGTTTAAGGAGTTGGTTATGGAGGAGTACTGCCCTCGAGATCAAGTCAAGAAACTGGAAGGAGAGTTTTTGAACTCCAAGATGTCTGGGTCAGAAATTGAAGAGTATACTGCTCGTTACCACGAGTACGAGGTACTGTGCCCCTCGATGGTTGATGCTGAATTTAAGCGCATTGAGCGTTATCTGGAGGGTCTCGTGCCCCAAATCAAGAGCCTGGTGACAGCCAGCAATCCAACAACTGTGCAACAAGCCATCCGTCTGGCTCACAAGTTAACCGATCAGGAGATCGAAAGGGGTACTCTACCCGCAAAAGCCACTGAGAAGACTGCCTTGAGTGGCAAGCGTAAGGCTGAAGAAGAAGCTCCAGCTACATCTGTGAACAATCAATTTGTTGGAAATCAATCTGGGAGGTCCTCTAACTCCCAATATCAGAACAAGCGACCAGACAACACAAGGTCCAATTTCAACAACAGTGGGGGTAACAATCGCCAAGGTGGGAATGGAAACTACAAGGGTAAAGCTCCGTTCTGTATCAAGTGCGGAAAACACCACAACGGTATGTGTAACAAAGGTTTGGAATGTGGAAGATGTGGGAAACCGGGGCATGAAGCCAGCAACTGCTGGACCAACTTGCAGAAGTTGAACAACGGCGGTCAGAACCAAGGAGGAAATAACAACAGGGGAAACGGAAACAACCGTAACGGGCAAGGAAACAATCAGAACAACAACAATGGTGGAGCCCGTGGCTGTTATGAATGTGGTGCTCAAGGCCACATGAAGAAAGATTGCCCGCAATTGCGCAGGCAGGGTAATGGTAACAATGGCAACGGTGGGAACCCGGGCAACGGGAATGGTAACGGTGGGAATGGTAATGGTGGAAACGGTAATGGTGGGAATGGTAGAGGTCGTGCCTTCGTCATGGGTCAGGGAGAAGATCGCAACGACGCCAACGTGATTAATGGTAAATTTATATTGAATGGTTTCTTTGCTACTGTGTTATTTGATTCTGGTGCTGAAAGAAGTTTTATTTCCACTAAGTTTGCTAGACTAATAAATGCTAAACCGATTGCCTTAGATGCTACGTATGTGGTAGAACTAGCGAATGGTAAACTTCATGATACGACGCAGATAGTTAAAGACTGTAAGTTAGAACTAGCTGGCCATACATTAGGAATCGATCTTATGCCTTTCCCGATTGGTAGTTTTGACGTTATAGTAGGAATGGATTGGTTATCTGAAAACCGAGCTGAAATCTTATGTAAAGAAAAAGTGGTTCGTATTCCACTCGAAGAAGGTGAAGTGTTAACGGTTCAAGGTGAAAAAGGTGGAGCAGTCACTGGTATTATCTCGTTTCTCAAAGCTCAAAAGTGCCTTCGTAAAGGTCACTTCGCGATTCTTGTAAACGTCACCGATTCGACACTTCTCGAGCGCAGAATCAACGATTACCCGATAGTTCGCGACTTCCAAGATGTATTTCCTGAAGATCTGCCTAGTTTGCCTCCATTTCGTCAAGTGGAGTTTGGGATCGACTTAGCTCCTGGAGCCGCTCCGATTGCACGCGCACCTTACCGTTTGGCGGTAAGCAAACTCAACGAACTCTCCGCACAACTTCAAGAGCTACTCGACAAAGGGTTTATTCGTCCAAGTTCGTCTCCATGGGGAGCACCGGTTTTGTTTGTTAAGAAGAAGGATGGAACGTTCCGTATGTGTATTGATTACCGAGAGCTTAACAAAGTTACTATTAAGAATCGGTATCCACTTCCTCGAATCGACGATCTCTTCGACCAACTACAAGGTTCGAGCTACTTCTCAAAGGTTGATCTACGGTCTGGATATCACCAACTTCGTGTCCGTGATGAGGATGTCCCCAAGACTGCTTTCAGGACTCGGTATGGACATTACGAGTTTCTAGTTATGCCGTTTGGGCTAACTAATGCACCTGTTGTGTTTATGGATTTGATGAATCGAGTGTGCAAGCCGTACCTCGATCAGTTTGTGATAGTCTTCATCGACGATATTTTGATTTACTCCAAGACAAAGGAAGAACACGAGAGACATCTACGACTGATTTTGGAATTACTCCGTAAGGAACAGCTTTATGCTAAGTTTTCGAAGTGCGATTTTTGGATTCGCGAAGTCCAGTTTCTTGGACACATTGTTAATCAGGAAGGAATTCATGTCGACCCGGCTAAAGTGGAAGCTATCAAGAATTGGTCTACTCCTAGAGCGCCGACCGAAATCCGACAATTTTTGGGACTTGCCGGATATTACCGAAGATTCATTAAGGGTTTCTCGCAATTGGCTCAACCCTTAACAGCATTAACGCACAAGGGAGTGCAATATAGATGGGGTGAAAAAGAAGAACGCGTGTTTCAAACTCTCAAAGATATGTTATGTTCAGCTCCGATTCTTGCGTTACCCGAGGGAGTTGACGACTTTGTAGTCTACTGTGATGCATCCATCCAAGGACTCGGTTGCGTGTTGATGCAACGGGACAAAGTAATTGCCTATGGGTCCAGGCAACTGAAGGACACTGAGAAGAATTATACAACGCATGATTTGGAATTAGGAGCCGTTGTTCATGCACTCAAGATTTGGAGACATTACCTCTACGGAACAAAGTGCACAATATTTACTGACCACAAAAGCTTACAGCACATCTTTAATCAGAAGGATCTCAACATGCGACAACGACGGTGGGTCGAGCTACTGAATGATTATGACTTAGCAATTAAGTATCACCCGGGAAAAGCCAATGTTGTGGCTGATGCACTAAGTCGAAAGGAGTACGAAAAGCCTCGACGAGTACGAGCGCTGCAACTTACCATCCACACGGGATTGCTGGATCGGATCCGCGATGCCCAACAAGAAGCTTTAAAAGAGGAAAATTTCGCAGCTGAAGCACTGCGAGGGGTGGATGGTAACTCCGAAATTAGGTCTGACGGACTCAGATACTACAATGACAGAATTTGGGTTCCTTTACTTGGAAATCTCCGTGAGCTCGTGATGGACGAGGCTCACAAATCAAGATATTCGGTGCACCCTGGATCGGATAAAATGTACCAAGACTTGAAGAGTTTGTATTGGTGGCCGAATATGAAAGCCGACATTGCTCGATATGTGGCTAAGTGTTTAACATGCTCAAGAGTTAAGATCGAGTACCAAAAGCCTTCTGGGCTATTGCAACAACCAAAGATCCCAGAATGGAAATGGGAGGATACCTCCATGGACTTCGTAACAGGACTACCACATCGATCGAATCGACCGGATGCGATTTGGGTTATCATTGATCGACTAACCAAATCTGCACACTTTATTCCTATGCGGGAAAACGACAATATGGATAGGTTAACGAAGCTGTACATTGACCGAATTGTGGCACGTCATGGAGTGCCTAAGACCATCATCTCAGATCGAGATCCTCGATTTACTTCCCGACTATGGCAATCTATGCAAGAAGCACTGGGAACCAGACTGGATATGAGTACAGCTTATCACCCGCAGACCGATGGACAGACGGAACGAACTATTCAGACTTTAGAATACATGCTCCGTGCTTGCGTTCTTGACTTTGGTAAGGACTGGGAGGCTCACCTTCCGTTGGTGGAGTTCTCCTACAACAACAGTTATCATTCAAGTATCGGTGCAGCACCTTTTGAAGCTCTTTATGGCAGAAAGTGTAGATCGCCCGTGTGTTGGGCTGAAACGGGTGAGGAAGGACTCACCGGACCGGAACTCATTCATGATACAACTAAACGGATTATTCAAATCAGAAAACGGATAGCCGCAGCACGTGACAGGCAAAAGAGCTATGCCGACAAACGCCGTAAGCCTTTGAAGTTCGAGGTAGGCGACAAGGTGCTATTGAAGGTATCTCCCTGGAAGGGAGTGATACGCTTTGGAAAGCGTGGAAAGTTGAATCCTCGCTACATCGGACCGTTTGAAATCATTGGGGAAGTAGGCCCGGTGGCCTACCGTTTACAACTCCCTGCCGAACTCGATGGAGTTCACAACGTGTTTCACGTCTCTAACCTGAAGAAATGTCTGGCTGACAACACTGAAATAATCCCTTTGGAGGAATTGGAAATCGACGAACATCTGAGATTTATCGAGCAACCGGTAGAAATCATGGGACGCGAGGAGAAAACCCTCAAACGTAGCAAGATTCCGATCGTCAAGGTTCGATGGAACTCAAGACGTGGACCAGAATATACTTGGGAACGAGAGGATCAGATGAAGAAGAAGTATCCTCACTTGTTCGAGCAAACGTCCACAGAAACTCAAGGTATGATTTTAATTTTGGGGACCAAAATTCCTTTAACAGGAGGAGGATGTGGCGACCCTAAAACTTTTGCTTTCTTTCCCCAGCGACGACAGCCGAGGCTGCAAACGCTACGACGCAAGAATAATTTTCGGGATGAAAATTCCAATTACAAGGGGATGATGTGACATCCGAGAATTTCAAGGTTTACTTCCGTTAGACAATCTCCGTTAGTTACGTTATAAGTGTTAACTTAGTAACTAATGCTTAACTAGGCCGAATACGTCCACGACCTTTGGTTGATCACCAAACCCACCCATACGTGTTATGTGTTCATTTACTTATAATTATTATGTGCAATGTGATTTAAATACATGATTTAGCATTGTGAATAGCATGACAACCCATGAACTGTACTTATCTTGCTTAAAATGTAAACTGGTCACCTTTGGGTTTCCAGCGAAACTACCGGGCGAAACTATAGTGTCGCCCGGCTAGTCTACCGTCTGACTACCAGAGCCAGTTTCGCTTGGCCAGCGAAACTGCCAGCGAAACTAACCTCTGATATATAATATCTTAATAAACCCTAGTTTCACCATTTGCCTCCTTTACACAAAAACACACACACACTCCATCTTTCTCCTGGAAATCTGGTCAGTCGAGATTCACACCGAGCCATCGAGATCTCAGCCCCGAACCATCATCCATCAAGCTTGGAGATCGAACCGTGAGTCCCAAAACCACCATTTTTATGTTTTCTATGTGTTTTCTTAAAAAGCATGCTTAGATCTTTATAGAATCACTTGATCTTCTGATATGTTGTTTAGGAATGATAGATCTACAATAAAGTCAGTAACTTTACGTGTGAAATCCATCCATGATGAAGATTTATGCTAGATTAGGTCACTTTAGGTAAAAATGTGTTTTTTGGTGATTTGATGATGAAAATGCATGTTTAAGGTGTTAAAGCTTACTGATTTATGTTGGTAAATGATTATGTATGCTAGATAATGAATTACATGTGATATGGAAGCTGTTAGATTGATTTTTAGGCTGATTTATGTGTTTTTCGCGACCAGCGACACTGTGTGTTCTCTGGGCGAAACTGTCCAGCGAAATTATGTATATATTCATCTAGCGATACTGCCTAGCAAAACTATAATGTCGCCCGCGAAACTAAGTCGACCTGTCCGGACGAAACTACCGAGCAAAATACCCTGAACGAAAGTTTAAACCAGTTTCGAGCGAATCTAAGCTGGCGAAACTGTGTCAACAGTTTCGAGCGAAACTAGCTTAGCGAAACTGTGTCATCGGGTATTCCCTAGCGAAAGTGCTGCCCATGCACATAGCGAAACTGTGCAGCGACACTAGGCTAGCGAAACTGTGACCTGACCAAAATCCAAACTTGTGCAATTTACTTGAATGCTATGCCATGACTTACATGATTTTGCTATGATGATACATGCTTTGATTTCTGATGTATGTGAACCCTTGTTTATGATCAACCATCGGTGTCGTGTGTCGTTATGTCGTGTCATAGTTCTAACGTGCTATGTTATGGGCCATAGTGACGTCAAGATTAGACACAAAACTAATACTTAAGACCTAAACGTGTTCATAGGTCTCCATTAAGCAATACTTGGATTAAGTATCAGTGTAGCTGAGCAACCTAAGGTGAGTTTCACAAACCCTTTAATTGTGAGCCCGTTTGGGACACAACGAATGAACTTAACGATAAACAACGCTGACGTTTTGAGGTATTACAATTGGGATACCTGTTATGGAAGTTGGAGTGTTGTATGGGAACACTTGCAACTGTTCATCCTTGGGGTTTCTATTGAAACCCGGAAACGACCATTTGACACTTAAACTCTTTTTGGGAATTTCAAATGAAATCCAGGATAAACTGTTTTAATATGACTAGTGTAGGTTAAAGTCTAAACCAAATGATATCACATGATTTCTAAGGATGCCTTAAAACTTAAAAAGTCCTCAACCTAGTACTGTTGATCTGAGAAGCGAGGGGATGTTGGGTAGATCTACTGAGGGTTTGACAAACCCTGCTCCGCGGTACACAAATGTGTAACCAACCGGTTGGAGGCCGAACGGAGTTCAATGTCAGCCTATGTTTAGTTGTGGGCCTCCCAAATGGGACACAACTGGAGGCACCAACCATCGGCTATTGCCGAACTCTGTTACGTCAGCTTTCAGCCCTAGTACGACTCCTTAGTGCATGGAAACCGGATTAGCTACCCGCGATATCGGTTGACCACTTTAATCCTTTACTTAACTAGTGCATATTCGAAAATTCAACTCTTGGCTATTGCCTTGCAAAACTATTACTTATGTATATGTTGATACATACGATTATGAGACCGGGCCAATGCATGTCATGCCCACCGTGAACTCACCAGCCGTTAGGTTGACACTTGTGTGGTTTTCACTTTTGCAGATCGCTGAGGAGTATCCGCCGAAGGTTGGCATGGCACTTGAAGACCTCTTATTTTAAAACTCTAACTTGGGAATTTAATGACAATTCATGTTTTGTAAATTAAGCACGTGGTTAGTGCTAAGACACTTATGTTTATTTTCCGCTGCGTACTGTTAAACTGTTTTGATTATTAATGTTTGGACTTTACTCTGATTTGTTTAGTATTTGTAACTAATGGTTGTGGTCCTGGTTTGCTCGCACCCCTTAACGGTATAAACTCCGTTAGTGGTAAATTGGGGGTGTGACACACTTGCAGCTGCCACACCACAAAACATAGGTCTCTTACGTTCGTCATACTCTTCATTGATTTAACACAAAATACGGGTCGGCTCCGCAGCGAAGCGCAGGTCGCCCCACTTGTTCAATACAAATATTTTCCTATTATTTTCCGAACGCAAAATCCTAATTTATATTTATTTATTCAAATAAATATATTTCTTCACTTAACCTTATTTGTTGGACAACAAATAACTTTCAAAGATTTCTAATGATACAATCAGGTAACATAAGTTAAGACTTGACCAAGAACATTGGGTAACGTGACTTTTACCCGATGAGACCAACCCTAAATGTCTAAATATTATATTGTAGACACTGCTAGGTCAACCTTTTACATATCCAGCGCGATATCAGTCAATCAATCACCTGGCGAGGTGAGTCTCACAACCCCATTTACTTATTTCTATTTTTTAACTTTGGGGGAGAATTCAAGAAAGCTATATTCAAATCATTTTATCTGACACTATGGATGCTCGTAATATGTTCTGATTGCATGTTCTTTTCATATCCCTGAACTTTATATAATTCATGTTGATTCATGTTTATATACCAATCCCACTGTTAATTGAATTTGATTAGTTTAGTATGAAACGATAGCTAGTAAATAGATCTATTTGAATTGACGACCCTTGTCCTGATTGGTCGCTCCAATCCTGACTCCAAATTATAGTCAAGGGGTATATGTTAGTTATTCTGGTCATTCAGTATTCTTGGGGGAAGAAGCCATGAGTGGGTAATCAGTTAGTGTTTAAATTCAAGGTTCATGTTCAATCTTTACAACCTCAGTATCACTTACATTATGTCATGACGGCCAAACATTCAAATTGTTCAGACATTTTCATGTGTCATTAGTCCAGTGAACTCACCAACATTATGTTGACTTTTCAAATTTCTTGAATTCTCAGGTAACTAGTTGATGCACTTTTCATGAAGTCCTGCTTGTTTTTATGGTCTCCCTTGCTTGCATGTTTATGCTATATTTTGAAGCTTTATTTTCATTACGCAATTTGGAATGTTATGTCTTTAATTCTTGAAACAATTTGTCTTTTGAAACTTTTAGACAATGTCCACCCACAACTTTTTGCTGCACTCTATTTAAAATTAATGTAAGACTTGTTGTTTCATAAGAAGATGGCATTTTTATAATATTCATTTAGAGGTCATTCATTTATACACACAACCATGATGCCACATTAGTCACACGCCTCCGTATCACCGATTTCAGGGTGTGACACTAATTCATAAACTTGAGCTATATGATCATAAACATATCTAGCAATGATTGCATGAGGATCTTCATGGTCCAATCAATTATTTCCCCAACCTTAATCATCTCATGGCCAATATTTAGATCATTAGAATCGTAATTGAGTGATTTAGGTTTAGGAATACTTGAAACATCCATTGAAAGTGAGTAAACTTGAAAATTTAGCAATTTGCAAATTTGATGAAAATCAGTGTTTGATTGTATCAAAGGCTCTAGAATCTATCTAGAATCAATCCACAAATGAAAATTTTAGAAAAAAATCAGCATGTTCTTCAAGTTAGAAATTTTGATGAAAATCTAAGCTATTCAAAATACTATAATGAAGGCTCCAATTATAGGTTAGGAATATGGTCTAGATCAACAGTGAAAACTACACCAACATTAAAATTTGAGCCTAATAACACCTTCAATTCGATCAAAAAGTGATTATGGGAAAAGTTTCAAAAAATCACTAAATTTGCTAACACGGATTCAAGACTTGATGAAAATAATCTTACTATTAGGTCACTAACACATGAAAATCATTAATTTTACCTAAAACATTCTAAAAAGATTCAAATTTGAACTTGTGAAAAGCAGAATACGAATACTGATCATGAACTGATAAAGATGATGAACAAATAATTTTTTTTAAATGATGATTTGAATGCACCAATAGCTTCGTGTAATGATAAAAGTCAATACTCAAAGCTTTTGCAACATTAAATTCTGACCAAATCATCCCCAAATTTATAGAACAGTGACTTGAAGTTCTTGAAGGTGTTTTTCACGTCCAGGACCCAAATCCGGTACAAACCTTCAAATTTGATGGTTTGATGATGAAAATGATGATGGATTCAGCTTCAAAATGATGTTTCTACTCTAGAAACAACCTCTAATCTTTAATTTCTTCACCAAAATGAGTTGGATTTTGCAAAATCCTCGAGAAGAAAAATGGGTTTTGTTCATACCAAAAGCTTTGATAACATTTGTCAAGTCCTCTTAGATCCGAGAATTTCACAAGTACGAGATCAAATAGAGCGGAATCCAAGTTTGACCAAGAAGCTCAAAACAATCAAGTCAAACGAATAACACGAAGAACATATAAAAATTCTCAATGATTATTGCTATATCAATCTCACAATTTTAGAGGTTACGAGTGTTCAGCGAGATTACACCTTGGAAAACACACACTTAGGCTACATCACCAATTCTCTTCTTCTCAAATAACCTAACATGAACTATTTGTATCAACAACAAAGAGTGAAACAAAAATAAAATCAAATAAGTGATGTTTGAGGTAAACGACCCAAACGAGTAATTTAGGCTAATTCTAATTCGCGTGTCGTCTTCAGCGTTGCTGAAGTTGATTTGACGATGACTTGATCATTTGGTGTAAAGAACAAATTTGGTTACCCAATACGATCAGATTTGATCGAAAAGACCATGTTGATCGTAAAGAAGGACTTGATCGTATAGGCACAATGAGATGATTGTTCGGAGAGTTGACCATCAAGACTGATCTTGAACGCTAAGCAACACTTGACTATAAAGACAAACTTGATCGCTGAGATGATTGTATAGAAGAAACTTGATCGTAAAGAGTAATTCCATACGATCAGTCTTGATCGTAAAGCATAATCTTCAAACGATCAGGAGTTGATCGTAAATGCAAAGTCCTTAACGATCATCTCATACACTTAGCCAAAATTTTGAATTACACTTAGTTTTCGCAAATCATTAACTTTAAACTCGGACAATACGTAAATCCTCAGAATCTTCGCGTTTTGCAGACTTGAATTGTTCTGACTAAATTCAATCTTAAATTACATTGAATGCAGTCATCTTCACTCAGATAATGTACCAATCTTGAATATCTTGGATGTTCCAAAAATAATATTACTAAAAAGAAATTGAAAAGAAAATATTTTTGGAAAAGAAAAAAAACATTTCTCATAAAGAATCTAAAGATAACATTTTTAAAAAGAGTTTGAAAATTTCAAAAAATAACTTTAAGAAAATATTATAATCTAACAAAATATCCTCTTTTTTTAATTATGTTAGAATCTTTTTTTAAATGAACATTTTTTAAATATAGTTTTAATCCAATAAAATGAAAGAAAAATTGAATCCTTTAAGAAAACATTCATTTTTGGTAAATAAATTTCCAATAACACCTATTTGGGAAAAACTCATTATACCTTAGAAGAGAAACAAAAACATCAATCATGTGACATCAATTATCATCAAGTTGATTGTTTAAATTTCTATTTTCCATTAAAAAGTAATTTTAAGTCATTGTTTAAGAGAGTATTATACCCCTTAAGCTTTTATTTTCTAAATAAAAGATAAGTTTGTTCTCCGTATATTTATTATAATATAGTATAGTTCATTGGTTTTTGTGAGCTCTATTGTTCTTATATAAAAAGATAATTTATCGTATTTCACTTATTATTTATTTACTTATATAAGATCATTAAATGTCAATAATCAATAAATAATTGTTTAGTTTTTATTAAAACTAATTTTAATTTTTTATTTAAAAGACTATTTAACCTCTTAAAACTCTTAATTTTTCTTATATTTATATTTAGTCGATGCTCTTAAAAAAATGTTTGTAGTGGAGTTGACAAATATTCCACAAAATTTCAAAGGGTAGAAAAAACATAAGATTAATAATGATATCGAATTATTGATTGACTATCCATGTGATGTATGAACACAACGAGATATGTGGTACAACGTCGCAGTATGCAATGGTATATATTAATTCTTCTGTCCAATTGATCGATGGTGACATCAATAAATAAAAGAGAATTATTAAAGAACCTTTCATTTAAGTCGAAAGGTCAAATACAAAGACAAAAGGGTTGCTGAAATGGTTGAATTACTACGAATAACCCTTCCCCCTGTCGTCACTTTGGAGTAGATATACAATATCCGTACGTTTTTCTTCTTTAAAATGTATAAAAGATCAATACACGACACTTGAGTTTCTTTCTAGAATTCAATGTCATCACAACACTTTTTGAAAACATGGGCACCTTAATTTCAAAATTTTCTTTGAAAAACCGCATCTCATTCATAGATATTGAAATGAAGGTTTTAGTCACAAACTATTTCTATAACAAACATTAAACTAGTTTCAACGGTATATTTTTAATACTTAATATTAATAGTTGGTAGAGTTAAAACCCATTTAGCTTTTTTCAGTGGAACGCAAAAACATCTTACACTGGACTTTTCTTATAATAATTTGGTGCTTATGGAAGCTTAGAAATAAGAGGATTTTAAAAAATAGAACTTGAGATGCTAAGGATATTCTAGGTGACATAAAAGTTTGGGTGTTATAGGAAGCATTAGAATTTTGACATGTTTCACAACTAAGAAATAAAAGTAAAAGATCACCGAGGTCATCATCACTCCTATTTCTTTTAATCAAGACTCGATCGTCACCCGTTTAACCTGCCCATTGAATCCTCGCACCCGACCCGACCCTGTTCTCAACCCCGTAACCTTTGCATGGTTTCTATCGGATCCGCCACCCTCCATCTCTTCATCGGTTTTAACTAACCGAATTCGAACATTCATCCAATCTCACCATATCCAAAACACTAATTAGGTTATGTACTAAACATAATGATTAACAGCCAACATCCTTGTCTTTAGAGTACACCAAATCTAATACCCAATGGGTTTAGTGTCCCCTAATGACACAACACTCTTTCAAATTTTCTCTCCTAATCCCCTCAATCCTTAAAACCGGTTTGTAACCATGTAACTAAGACCCTCACTATCCTCTCTTTTCTTGCTCTCGGTCCAAACCCACATCTCTATTGGTTCCATTAAACCGAAAACCCACACCAATCCTAACTCATTGGTATTTAACTTAACCTAAACACTCTAAGGTCGTGTTTGGCGCACTAGCTGAAAAGCTAGCTGCTAGCTGATAAGCTAGCTGACAAGCTAGCTGCTAGCTGACAAGCTAGCTGCTAGCTGACAAGCTAGCTGCTAGCTGATAAGCTAGCTGCTAGCTGATAAATTATAAGCTAGCTGATAAAAAATAACGTTTGGTAAAAACTAGCTGATAAACTAGCTTAAAAAAATAAAATGACATAAAAGTACATGTCATTAATGTAATTAAAGATATTTATTTATAAGTTAGGGAAGGGTAAAATTGGAAATATTATAAAAGCTAGTTGAAAAGCTACTCCAACTAGCTTTTCAAAAGCTAGCTTATTAGCTAGCTTATAAGCTAGCTTTTTGACGTTACCAAACGGGGCTTTTAAAAAAAGCTAGCTTATTAAAAAAGCCTCGTTTGGTAACGTCAAAAAGCTAGCTTATAAGCTAGCTGATAAGCTAGCTTATAAGCTAGCTTATGGCGCGCCAAACACAGCCTAACTCTCATTCTCTCCATCTCATCTCTTTTGATCTTGACCTAGAACCCAAATGTGACAACCGTTAATTTCTCAGGTTAACCCTGTTAATAATTGTGTTATATTTCAATAACGTCCGTTACCTCAGTTAACTAGAATAGTTACACGAGCACTGCACATGAGTCTAGATGTCGGTTGACCAACTTGAATGTATATAATTAATAATTTTATATAAATTATATTTTATGATTTCCTGAAAACGTTTTGTCATTTTATGTGATAATTATATTTATTATTATTTTTTGTAATATATATGTATATATATACACATGCTATTTTATGACTTAATGACGTAATCGCACGAAACATTTCTATGATTTTATAGGAACTTAAAAACATATAGTTATGGGTTATAACTATGATTTTATGTGAACCAATTAAAGGGTTACATCTTACGAACGTTACACGTCGATTTATGTGGGCAAACACATGTATTATTTCGGTTCAAGCTTTCTCCGTTAACTCCGTTAGAACTAGTTAATGACTTTCTATTCTGAAGTGGTTAACCTTGCCATTTTCCAAACTACTATTAAATAAAATAAAACCTAGAGGGACCTAGGTTGTAAATATCCAAATATGCTTCCAAACCTTGTAAGATCTGGAGGGACCAAAGGTGTCATTCCTTCAAACGTGCTTTGTGAACGGAAAATTTAACTCTGTGATCTTCAAACTGTCATAACCGCTCATCATTAAGCTCGACATCTTGAATCATCGTCGGTTACGTATGATTTTACTCCTAGAACTGGCATAACCGATTAATCTTAATCATTTGCCAAATGAAAAATCCCATCGGAACTCTCAAACTCCTCTCGCTATTCTCGACCTCCGGCGAACCACTGCAATCCGGCCACCTTCAAACACCCGGCCGACTGCCACTACTGCTACCATCATCTGTTCTGCACCACATTCGAAGTTCAACGCCACCACAAATGCAGCGGGAGCAAAGAGTTGCATACCCGTCCCTGAACGATCGTGTTTGGTCCAAAGATTTTCATCAACTCGGTGTCCATTTCCGCCTTCGAGGTAATCCTAAACCCCTTTATATTCGACCTAAGACATCCGTGAGCATCCAGACATCCTTTATGCGTCTCTGTAAACCTTGATATTTTTTTATGGTGGTCCGGTGGGGGTGGGAATTCATTGTGAAGAAGATGACAACATTCCTTAACTAATTATATATTTAACTTAGTGGATACATCACGTCCTCAGGGCCTAGCCAAATGGCCAAGGCTTGTGATCAATATGCGGGAGGTCGCTGGTTCGACTCCTGGCAACCCATGTTCTTTTTATGTTTTATTCCATAAACTCATTCAGTCTGCAATTCGTTGTATGGATAAAAAAACCTTGTGATACAGGTATGATAACAAAACAGCAACCTAGCCCAATGGTTAGGGCGTTAAACCTTAAACCAGAGGTCACCGGTTTGAGTCCCGTGACCACCATTTTTGTTGTGTTTATTTCTTTTTAGGGATATTAAGCATCATTTGGTCTAAAACCCAAAACTACTATTACTTGTCTATAAAATCTTGACTCCTGAAGTTTTTACGGACACCGTTAGGGTACTCGTTGAATTTTTATTTTATGAAAACATTATGATTTAAATGGATCGATAATTTATAGTCTCGTTATTATTAATAAAAATTAGTTTTACGCATAGATAAATAGATATATTTGATTTATAGTCATGTACTTATATACATGTGTACATTTTAAATATTTTTCTTTAAACTCTTGAAACTTTGACACGACATATAAATGATCCTCTCCCTATATATATATATATATATATATATATATATATATATATATATATATATATATACATATATATATATTGTTGGGATTTGACAGTGGTATTCGGGTCGTCCAGT
>JBCNJP010000003.1:69897955-69952726 GCA_039602395.1 Deinandra increscens subsp. villosa
GATTCATAAGAATTTGGAATTGAACTAGTATCGGAACTAGTTTCTGAACAAAAATCTTCTTGTTGATCATGCGTAACTATCAATGCAGATGAATCATACCCAAACTGTTGACCCCAATCATATACACCATCATTTTGAGCAATCAAAGCAGTGGTCTTGCTTGTATTACTAGTAGATGGTTGAGTAAACCCAGGCTTTGGTGATATAGGAACAACAGACTTATTTGCATGTGCCTGATGACAATCTTTAGCAAAATGTCCAAGTTGTGAACATTTATAACACTTTAATTTGGACTTGTCAAAACCTAACTTATCACCAGAAATATTCCTTCCATGCTTCTTAAAGAATCTTTTAGATCTTTGACACAACATAGCATATTGCTAAGATACATCCAATTCGGTTAGTTGATCATCATCAAGAGCATCAAGATCCTCACTGGTTAACTTTGCATCAGCAACATTTTTTAGAATCAATCCAAAGGATGATGAAATCAACGCAGAAATCATTTTGGCACAATCATCTGTTGATTCTGCTGAAAAAGCATTTTGATTTGAAAATTTTGAAATTGTAAAATTGCAACCTCTTGAAGAATTATTATCAGAATTTCCTGAAGCTCCAGCTATAAAAGCAACACTTGGTGCTGTATTCTGATTTGGCTTAGACTTTGCACTCATGCTTGCACTATTTTCACCATGATACAATTCAGGATTTTGCAAAGTAGCGGTTGACTTCTTTGAGTTTAACATTTCCATTTCTCGAGCATGAAGTTTTCCAGTAAGCTCGTGAAATGTCATTGCAGAATAATCCTTGTCATGAGTGAGTAACAAAACATAATTTTCCCACTTTTCAGGTAATGCTTCCATGATCTTTTCCTTTAAATCTGCATCAGATTTTTCAATTCCAACAACCTTTAATTCACTAATCAAATGTGAAAATCTTGAAACTAGAGCAGTAATGTTTTCATTGTCATAATTTTGAAAATTATCAAATTCTTTGTTCAAGACTTTCTTTCGACTCTTCTTATAATCAGCATTTCCTTCACATCTTGCGGATAAGGCATCCCACATTTGCTTAGATTTCTTGCAAGTACTAAATTGATCAAGTAATTCAGTAGGTAAAGCCATAGTAAGATAACCATAAACTTTCTTTTCAAGCTCATAACTTTTTCTTTCATCACCATCGAAGTCTTGAATTTCTTTAAGATCTCCATCTTCCATTGGTCGTTCATATAACTTTCGAATTGGAATCCATAAATCAATATCATTTGTGCTTATGTAAGCCGAAAATCGTTTCTTCCAATTTTGATAATCTTCAAGCTTCAATAATTTGGGAACTTTCTGACTTGTTCCAATTTCATTATCAAAATTCAGCATGGTTTGCATGACACTTTGCATTGCAGCAAACGCGTGAAATTCCGACATCGTTCGAAAAAGTAAGATTCTGCCGTCCGAACTCTCTCCGAACTA
This sequence comes from Deinandra increscens subsp. villosa, assembly GCA_039602395.1. Lineage (NCBI taxonomy): Eukaryota > Viridiplantae > Streptophyta > Magnoliopsida > Asterales > Asteraceae > Deinandra > Deinandra increscens. Next base: position 69,899,422 of record JBCNJP010000003.1, read on the forward strand.
ATAACTAAGCTCCGAACTCTGTCCGAACCTAAAACCAAACTCCGAACGTTGTCCGAACTTGCACCGAATCAAAAGCAACAGACCGAACTCCTAAAGACTCCGATCTAGCTCCGAACCCTCTCCGAACCTTGATTTAACTCCGAACCTTGACCAAAATTCACCGAACTCTCACCGAAGATTGACCGAACTCCAAGTTAGGAGCAGTTACTCCGAGCCTGAATAGAGAACTCCGAACTTCGAACACATTTTCCGAAAACGCGCGAAAATGGACAGATTTTGACGAAACTCGATGCTGTGACTCAGAAAAACTGATATAAAATGACTTATGCACAATTTTGACACCAAACACTCGATAGAATTGATGAACAACACGAAAACAAACTCAAGAAACTTCAAAAACGATTCAAAAATCCAAATATAGTAACCACAGATCAGTAGAGTGAACCAGAATGCTCTGATACCGCTTGAAAATGCGTGAGCAACGGATCGTCTACTTGATCTAACTAATCGGACATCGAAACGTAATTAACCGATTGATTTATTGATCAATGAAGAACAATTACAATCAGTAAACACTCAGAGATAGACACAGAGAATACACACTCAGAAACACACACTTAAGAAACCTCACACGCTCAGAACTACTCAGTTACAAAGACCAAACGTATATTTATACCCAGCTGGCCGAGCTTCGGCCGAACCTCGGGTTCGGCCAGTCCGAACTTCAGGATCGGACCTAGATCGGCCAGCCCTAGATTGACTTGATCTTGATCTTGCTTGATACTTCACACGACGCACATATCAGGTATCAACAATATCATCAAGTTAGAGTTCGCGAAGAAGACGTTTCGAGAACGGAATTCAGAACAAGATATGGCCATTATGAATTTACGGTTATGCCTTTTGGATTAAATAATGCGCCAGCAATATTCATGGATTTAATGAACCGGGTGTGCAAATCATACCTCGACAAGTTTGTGATTGTGTTTATCGATGACATTTTGATTTATTCTCGCACCCGAGAAGAACATGGTGAACATCTGAGAAAGATATTAGAGTTATTGCGATCCGAGAAACTTTATGCAAAATTTTCTAAATGTGACTTTTGGTTAAGAGAGGTGCAATTTCTGGGTCACATTGTCAGCAAAACCGGAATTCAAGTAGACCCAGCAAAAGTGGAAGCTATTGCAAAGTGGGAGCAACCAAAGAGTCCTACCGAAATTCGGCGTTTCTTAGGACTAGCTGGTTATTATCGAAGATTTATTCAAGATTTCTCAAAGATAGCCACACCATTGACTTCCCTTACTCAGAAGAATGTGAAGTTTGATCGGAAGCCGAAGCACACCAACGCTTTTGAGTTGCTTAAACAGAAGTTGAGCTCTACTCCTATACTATCATTACCAGAGGGTACTGAAAACTTTGTGGTATACTGTGACGCCTCTATCAATGGACTCGGATGCGTTCTGATGCAGAAAGATAAAGTAATCGCATATGCATCCAGACAACTCAAAAAGCATGAAAAGAATTACACCACTCACGATTTGGAGTTAGGAGCAATAGTCTTCGCTCTTAAAATTTGGAGACACTACCTGATATGGAGCCAAATTTGTAGTATACTCCGATCACAAAAGTTTACAACATTTGTTCAGTCAAAAAGAGTTAAATATGCGACAACGACGCTGGATGGAAGTGCTGAGTGACTATGATTGCGAGATCAAATACCACCTAGGCAAGACCAATGTAGTGGCAGATGCATTAAGCAGGAAGGAAAGAGTTAAGCCACTGAGAATTCGAGCCTTGAGATTAAACGTAAGCGTGGATTTAATTGGAGGAATCATTGATGCACAAAAGAAACAGATGGTTGACTCCAACGTCGAGCGGGATGAGATGATGACTGTTGTAAGAAAATTGACAAGGGAAGCGGATGGCATCCTTAGACTAGGCAAACGCATATGGGTGCCTAAGGAAGGAGGTCTACGTGATGTAATCCTTCGAGAAGCTCACAAGTCTAAGTACATGCTTCATCCAGGAGGAGACAAAATGTACTAGAATTTGAGGGCTAATTATTGGTGGCCAGGAATGAAAAAGGCAATTGCCGCCTATGTAGAAAAATGTCCAACTGGTTTGCAAGTAAAAGCTGAACATCAAAGGCCTGCCGGGTGTCTTCAGCGAATAGAACTCCCTGAATGGAAGTGGGAAGAAATTACCATGGATTTCGTGACAAAACTTCCAAAGACTAGAATCGGAAACGATGCCATCTGGGTAGTCGTGGACCGTTTGACAAAATCTGCACACTTCTTACCAATGGCTGAAACTTATAATGTAAAGCAACTGTCAAAGCTATTTGTAAACGAGATCATATCGAAGCATGGAGTGCCAAAGTCCATAATCTCGGATAGAGATAGCAGATTTACCTCTCACTTTTGGCAAAGCTTTCAAGAAGCAATGGGGACCAAACTAAAGTTTAGCACAGCTTATCATCCCCAAACTGATGGGCAGAGTGAGAGAACGATTCAAACACTGGAAGATATTCTAAGATCTTGTGTTATCGAATTTGGAGGAAGTTGGGATGACCATCTTCCACTAGTCGAGTTTTCATATAATAATAGCTACCATACCAGTATTCAAATGGCTCCGTTTGAGGCATTATATGGTAGAAAATGCCGAACACCAGTGTGCTGGTCTGAAGGGGGAGAGGGCCAACTTACGGGACCTGAGCTGATTATGGAAACTACAGAAAAGATTAGGGAGATCCGTAAAAGGCTTAAAACTGCTCAGGACCGACAAAAGAATTACGCAAATCGGCGTAGGAGACCACTTGAGTTTGCAGAGGGAGACGTGGTGATGTTGAAAATATCACCTTGGAAGGGTATAATTCGTTTTGGCAAAAGAGAAAAATTGAGTCCACGATATATCGGACCTTTCAAGATAATATCAAGAGTCGGAGAAGTGGCTTATCAGTTAGAATTACCTGAAGAGCTTAGTAGAGTCCACGACGTGTTTCACGTACCGAACCTACGGAAATGTATGGTAGATGAAGCTCTCGCGGTTCCGCTAAAAGAAATCAAAATTGATAAAAAGCTAAACTACACAGAACAGCCCATTGAAATAATGGAACGGATCACAAAGAAGCTACGTACGAAAATGATTCCAATGGTGAAAGTCAAGTGGGATGCTAGACGCGGTCCCGAATATACGTGGGAATCCGAAGTAGACATGAGGAGAAAATACCCCCAACTATTCAATTAGTGCCTAACGAATTCCGGGACGGAATTCCTTTAAGGGGGAGAGAATGTAACCTTTGTGCCTAAAACATGATCCGAGCTGGAATTTTCAAATGAGAAATATTCAAAAAATTCTGAATCACAATTTGAGGCGGTACGCGACCCGCTTGGTAAACGGGTCGGGTTGCGGCACCCATCAAATCTTCGCATACCCGCTACCTAAAAATCCGGGCGGTACGCCCCAAATTAAGTATTTTGGGGCGGTACGCCTCGATTCCAGTTCATTAAAAACTAGGAATTTGGTCTTTATAGCCATTACACACTTGTGATTCTCTGCATATCCGACCAGAACCTCCTCATTGTTGTCCCAGAGCTCTGTTGCCACCACTTTCCAGCCTTAGGAGCATTGTGGAATGTTTGATCATCAAAGGTAAACTTTTCTAATCACCATTTTCATATCAAGGCTATATGAAATTGATGTAACCCTTGCCTATTGCTTGATTACTCATTAACTCAGTGGTGTGAGCATACTTGGGAGATGATTGAGGTGTGTAGAAACTGAATCCAAGAATAATCAAGGTAAGGATATCTTGATTTTGGGTTAATGAAGTTATTTAAGGTTTCTTTATGATCATACTCTCATTGTATGATCATGGATCATACATGCAGCCCCAAATCTGTCCTTAAGAGCTCAATTGAAGACCTAAGGGAGCAAGGAAATCTGGAAGCTTGATTGTAAAAGGGAATCTCCACAAGGTACAATCCATTTATGCATGCATGTTGATTTTTCTATAAATAGAAACTTTATGAGCTAAGATAACATAAGACCAGATTTGGTCAGTGTGTCTAAAGAGGAAATGGCCATTGAAACATAAGAGTTCTGTCCCTAATGATATTTGTATGAAACGGGGTTCGAATTGATGAAACTTACCATTAAAGGAAAGCTCGGGAATTGGGGTTATGCTTTGGTTAAGATTATGGACCAAAAATGGACTACTGGACAACTCCAATATGGTATACTATGGATTCCCCAAACGATTCTGGCCTAAAACGGCAATATGTAAAAATGGCACTAAAAGACAAAATAGTCGGGCCAGACAGGGGTGTACCGCCCAGAATCTCTGCATGCAGAGCGGTACGCCCAGAAAAATAAAACAGGAGCCAGAACCAACAGATTACAGCGTACCGCCCAACTTCCGATTATATCAGCGCGGTACGCCCGGATTTGAAATCAGGAACTCAGATTACCATTTGACGCGTACCGCCCAGAAATGTAAATTTCTAGGTGGTACGCCTATGAAGGAAAATGACATAATGTTTGGTCGATTTTTAGATGAACCAAAAACTGAACCGGTTGATCTAGTGACTGTAATTCATGGTACTTTGAACCTAAGATGGTTTATGGACATGTTAGCATTGTATATGACTTGGATATACATGATAATTCTGATAGGTTGCTAGAAACCGAAGATAGGATATTCTAGTGAATCTTGGATTGCAACCTTTATTGATCTCTGTTTCTGACTTCATTACTGTGAGTCCTCTGACTTCCTTCATTAGTTAACTATTTGAGATCACATGGTTGCTCTGATGTATCTGTTATATCTGTTATGCTTATCTTGTCGAACACTGTGAGTCAGAATGCCCTGTAAGGGTCATTAGAGACTTTCTGGTCATTAAGGTTGAGACCACTAGACATATAAGGGATTATAGCGGCCGATATAGTTGAACGATCCATATTCACCCGGATCCTCTAGTATTAATTTACTAGGGGGAATATGTACTTATATGTTGAACTTAAAAACTACTCGTAAAGGGCGTATGGCTACGCGCAACGTGCCCGTAGAGTATCTGAGTGTTGACCTTGGGTGCGGCATGATAAATTCATAATCTGTATGTGTTGAAAACTGTTAATGTGGTGATGGTAGTTACGATTCACCAACAACGTATGTCACACCCCCAAAATACCACTAACGGTGTTTATACCGTTAAGGGGCGCGACTAGACCAGGATCCACAACCATAGTTACAAATACTAAACGAATCAGGGTTAGTTCAAACACAAGTTATAAATCAGAGTCTTAAATACACGCAGTGGAAATAATTATCCTGGCACTAACCACGTGCCTTACAAATTCATTGTTTTAGAAATCCCCAAATTAAGTTAAATCAAAAATAAGAGTCTTCACGTGCCATGCCAACCTCCAGTGGGTACTCCTTAGCGATCTGCAAAAGTTTAAACCACGCAAGTGTCAACCTAACGGTTGGTGAGTTCACAGTGGGCTTGTCATGCATTGGCCCGGTCTCATAATCATAATTCGTGTCAAGGTATACTTACAAGTTATTTATTTGTGAAAAGCAATGCTCGTAATTAAATCTCAGTTTATAAATGGTTTGTCCGTGACCTACGTCATCGGGTATGTACTAGTTCCGTAAAGTTAAAGGACTCAACCGATATCGCGGGTAGCTAATCCGTTGTTCCATGCTCTAAGGAAGTTTGTACCAAAGCTGACTTATTGTGTGGGGGCCGAGCCATCCCGTACGGTGCGGACCTACGTCATCGCGGTTTTTGCCTCCCCCGTGTCCTCCCCGGGACTACGGTCAAATAGGCTGATATTGTTCCTCCGTGCACTCCCCGTGCCACGGGGTGGAGTTTGTCAAACTCCAGTAGATCTACCCAACATCCCCTCGCTTTACAATTAATGGCACAATTTTAGTTGAGGACTTTTAAGTTATAAGGCATCCTTAGAAAACATGTGATATCATATGGTTCAGACTTTAACCTACACTAGCCATATTAAAACGTTTTCAGTTTTGTTTCAGAAATAGTTTGTTTAAGTCCACAAGTGTTTCCCATAAAACACTTCAGTTCATCAAGTGGGTGCCGAGCATTCCCGAGTTCTCATGTATTTGTCAGCATTGTTTTTCGTTAAGTTGTTCGGTGTGGCCCAAACGGACTCACAGTAAACGGGTTAGTGACACTCACCTTGGATTGCACTGCTACACTTGCTAAGTATCCAAGTTATGTTTGCTTAACGAAGACCTAGAACACGTTTAGGTCTAAAGTATTAGTTTCGTGTCTAATCTTCACTAAACGTCACTATGGCCCATAACATAGCACGTTGCATCTATGACTCGACATACCGACACACGACACCGATGGTTGATCATAAACAAGGGTTCATATAATTCAGATATCAAGCATGTTTCATCATGGCATAATCATGTAAGTCATGGCATAACACTTAAGCAAATTTCACAAGTTTGGTTTTCAGGTCAGGTCTTAGTTTCGCTAGCACAGTTTCGCTAGGCAGTTTCGCTGGGTGCACGGGCAGCACTTTCGCTAGGCAATGCCCGGTGACACAGTTTCGCTAGGCTAGTTTCGCCCGAAACTGCTGACGCAGTTTCGCTAGCCTAGTTTCGCAGGGAAACTGGTTTGAACTTTCGTTCAGGTATTTCGCTCGGTAGTTTCGTTCGGGCTGGTCGGGTCAGTTTCGCTAGCGACACTATAGTTTCGCTCGACAGTGTCGCTGAATGAACAAGTAAATTCGCTGGACAATTTCGCCCAGAGAACACACAGTTTCGCTGGTCGCGAAAAACATACGGATTTGCCTAAAAATCAACCTAACAGCTTCTGATCTTACATACAATTCATTATTTAGCATACATAGGCATTTACCAACATAAATCAGCAAGCTTTAACACCTTAAACATGCATTTTGTCATCAAATCACCCAAAATACATATAAAACCCTAAAATGGCTAAAATAGCATAAATCTCTATCATGGCTGGATTTCATACGCAAAGTTGCTAACTTTATGATAGATCTAGCATTCCTAAGTATTATCTCAGAAGCATACAAGTTTTCATGAAGGTTTGATCATGCTTTAAGAAGAAAACACATAGAAAAGCATAAAACATAGTTTTGGGACTCACGTTTGATATCAAGAATCGATAGATGAGATGAGATGATGGCCTAGAGGCTGAGATCTTGGTCCTTGGGTGACTTTCTCGGCTGACCAGGTTCCAGAGAGGAGTGTGTGTGTGTTTGTGATGAAATGAGGCAAATGGAGAAACTAGGGTTTATTAAGTTTATTTATATCAGAGGCTAGTTTCGCTGGCAGTTTCGCTGGCCAGGCGAAACTAGCTATAGTCACGTGTTGATCGAGTAGTTCGGCTGGCTACCAGGCGACACTATAGTTTCGCTCGGTAGTTTCGCTGGCGACCAAAAAGGCAAGTTTTCATTTTTATAATTTAACACTAAAGCATGCATTTAAACCACATTTGCACATAACAACATTAAATAAATAAATAAACACATACACATACGGACAGGTTCGGTGATTAACCAAAGGTCGTGGACGTATTCGGCCTAGTTTAAGCATTAGTTACTAAGTTAATACTTATAACGTAACTAACGGAGTTGTCTAACGGAAGTTAACCTTGGTATTCCCGGATGTCACATCCTTCCCTTGTAATTGGAATTTTCGTCCCGAAAATTATTCTAGTGCCGTAGCGTTCGCAGCATCAGCTGTCGACGTTGCTGGGGAAATAAAGCAAAAGTTTTAGGGTCGTCACAACGTATGTTGTTGACTTTGTGATTGACTTATGTTGCAGGTAAGCAAGTGTAGGTGTGGACCTAATCTGAACTTGGAATATTCTGATGGTTGTTGTCACTATGGATAGGGCTCTGTATAATAAATGAATGATGTTTGTTTATGAAGACCTGTTATGACTATGTTTCCCTTGTAATAATGTATCTCTTGTTTGTTCAGTCCTGGGCCATATCCGGTGGCTATCGATTCTATCAGGTCGGCTAAGAGGTGCTCTGTGCATCCTCATTTAGAGTCGGCCTAGAGTTTCACTGTGAGGACTGGATGTCCGTTATGTATGCTTGTGTGTTGTTGTTTAGTTGGTACCTCGGGAACTGATGCGGACAGCCGGTCCCACACCATCCCCCGCACCTGGCAGGGGGCGGCGAAGGGTGGTGTGACACAATTGGTACTCCCGTACCAATTGGTATGCTAGTTGGTATGCCAGGTAAGTTGTTCACTATAAATAGTTCGTGTTAGAATGAGAGTTGAACACTTCTGTCATTTTACACTTACTGTGTGTGTGTTCTAGAGAGAGATACCCGATAAAGTTCTTTGTAATCTTCAAGTGATTCAATAAGAAATCTCTTATTTGCATTTTCGTTTTCACTAGATTAATCAAATCATGTAGTAGTAAGATCATTCCATGTTCTTACAATATATATATATATAGATGGAGGATCAAATGCAAATATGTGTTTTGCCTAAGATCGGTGCGAACACGTCTAAAAATTCATTTTCTCGGTCATACGATGTAGTTTAATGCTGGTATATGATTAGGAATGTGTTCTGGTTCATATATATGGTCGGAAATAGTGCTGGTGTATGATCAGAAGTGGATTTGGCTCATGCACAAATTTTTTTATGCTGGTATATATAAAAATTAAAAAAACATCAAGGAATGGATCAAGAAACTGTATTGATACATGTATACATCTATCTTGCACCATTTCTAATAATATAGTACCACTAAATCTACATTGTAAGACCAAAAAACGAGTTTTTATGTATGTTCACACGGTTCGTTGGCAAAATGTTCGTCCGCACAGGAACCGCACCCTATATATATATATATATATATATATATATATATATATATATATATATATATATAAATTTAATAGATAATTTTGAAATAAACTAAATTGATTTTCATTAAGCAATAATAATTATCTTATTTCAAAAAACTTTATTATCTATATCCACAGAAGATTTTAAAATAAACTAAATAGTTTAGTAAAGGATAATAATTGATATTAGATAATGTGCAACATGTCGCAGCGTGTCGTGGATAGCATCGTTTGTCAAGATGAGATCTCCAAGTAAACAAGTATTTGTCGTTAAAAAAAATAAAATAAAATAATTGTATTATCATATCTATAATTGATTTTATGAACTAAATTAATATTTAAGCAAAACTTACGGATAAGTTACACAATTTTTGAAAATAAATTATTTTCCAATTTCATAAATTACACATGTGATCTTCATCAAAATCAAAATTAGGATGAACATCATGATCAGTCTATGAACATCCAGAAATGATTTTGGTTAATATGAGATGTATAAAGAAAACATAGATTCAAGGATTTCGAATTTATATCTTATTTTATAGAGTTGGTAGTCATGTCAGACACGACCTGTTAAGACACGACACGATTGGTCTCAAACACGAACACGACACGAAAACTTTCCATGTCTAGTTTTCAAAACACGAACACGACCTATATTTTAACGAGTCGACACGATAAACCCTGTTTAGACACGAAATTTTAACTAATCGACGGTCGACCCGATAAAACTTGTTTCAGTCAACCTGTTTAGACACGAACACGGCCTGTATTTTAACGGGTTTAAGAATTGAGAGATGTATGAGTGTATGTTACGACAGATTTGGAATGAAATTTTGAAAGATGTCACCTTATAATCTAATTCTAATATATCTTTAATATATTTTTTAAAATATATATATTATTAAAAATATAAATGTGTTTTAACAGGTTAACAGGTTTCAACCTGTTAAGACACAAAAATTAACAGGTCTTAACAGGTAGACCTGTTAACGACACGAAACATGTTAAGCTCAAACACAAAACATGTTAACATTGTCGTGTTTCGTGCCGTATTTTCATGTCGGTGTTAAAATTGTCGGCCCTATTATTTATGATCAAAATAGGTTTATTTAAATCTGATTTATATATATAACAATCAAATTTGGAAGTTGAATAGCATATTTTGTATTTCTTATAGTTTGGCCACAACACTTTGAGGCTTTGACGCTTTCTACCCCTTAATATTTTACAATTTGTTTTTTTTAACGAAATAGTAAACTTTTTGGTTTTCATAGTTTGGCCATATATGTTTTTATACTCTTACGTTTTGTACCCTTTAACTTTTTAAGCTTTTTTTTTTGTTTTAAGTTTTTTTGTCTTCTACTTTTGCCACGAAACTTTTAACTTTTCTACTTTCGTTTTTAGTATACTTATATAGTTTTATGCTTTCACCACGAGACTTTTAAACTTTTACGTTTTAGACCACTTAACTTTTTGACTTTCGTTCAGTAAAGAAATTCAACCCCACAGCAACGCGCGGGGTGGTAAACATCTCGTTGTAATGAATGGTGTAGTATATGTAGACTTCTCAATGGCATTTATTAATTTTGTTACCGTTATTCTCACGAGGCCTTCGAAACCTTTGAGACCCTTTTGGCTCTCAAAGTCTAGCTTTGTGTTTTATACTGAGGTTGGGGTAGTCTTATCAGACAACTCCATCTTCATAAACAAATGTCATTCCAATTTTTTGTTGGTGGCTATTATGTCATGATGTATATCCACTTTTTATAAGGTTTTAAACAAAATGATTCATCCATTCGTAATTTTTTTTTTAAGGAAAAATTGCATGAAATAATTCCAACTTTTCCCCGTTCGCAAATAATAATCCCACCTTCCGAAATTGCAAGGAGCAGTCCCAACTTGTCAATATTTTGCACCTAACAGACCCTCCGTTAAAAAAAATTAACGGCGTCAAAAAGTGATGACGTGGAAGCTGATGTGGAACTTTTTTTTAATTTTTTTTTCTTTTTAATCCCAAGTTTTCACCTTTTTGCAAATAATAATCCCATCTTTACATTCATTCTGTTTGACTTTTTGGAGTCAAACTTCATGTATTTTGACTCAAAAATTGGACCCGAATTTGAGTTTGTTTGTGTTTGTGATTGATTCCAGTAGTTATATTTATCAAAACGAATCTACCGTAGGTTACGAAAACAATTTTCATTGAGTTTTGTTCATAATCACGAAATGGGGGTGGTGAACGTGTTCTTGAGCTCATCAATGGTGAAATCTTTAATCCTTAATGATTTTCTGCAAGTCTGGTTCCACTAGCTTCGGTTTGAACTCGTGAATTCAATGGTACAATCGGTTTCGAATTTCGTTCATGTTTGTGTGATTCACCGTTATCAAAGAATGATGTTCTTCAAGAGCTCATCAATGGTGAATCACACAAACATGAACGAAATTCAAAACCGATTGTACCATTGAATTCACGAGTTCAAACCGAAGCTAGTGGAACCAGACTTACAGAAAACCGTTACGGATTAAAGATTTCACCATTGATGAGCTCAAGAACATGTTCACCACCCCCAATTCGCGATTATGAACAAAACTCAATGAAAATTGTTTTCGTAACCTACGATAGATTCGTTTTGATAAACTATAACTACTGGAATCAATCACAAACACAAACAAACTCAAATTCGGGTCCAATTTTTTAGTCAAAATACATGAAGTTTGACTCAAAAAAGTCAAACAGAATGAATGTAAAGATGGGATTATTATTTGTAAAAATGTGAAAACTTGGGATTAAAAAGAAAAAAAAATTAAAAAAAAGTTCCACATCAGCTTCCACGTCATCACTTTTTGACGCCGTTAATTTTTTTTAACGGAGGGTCTGTTAGGTGCAAAATATTGACAAGTTGGGACTGCTCCTTGCAATTTCGGAAGGTGGGATTATTATTTGCGAACGAGGAAAAGTTAGGATTATTTCATGCAATTTTTCCTTTTTTTAAATAACAAATTTATTATTGGAATTTTGAGAGAAAACCTAATGAAAAATGTATTTTTTTAGTAAGTATGAAAATAAGTTTTTCACTATCTTTGGACATAAATAAAATATAGATAATATGGGTTGTTGGTGTGTATTTTCTAGGTTTGTATAGTGCGTTGGGAGAGCTTTTTAACGCACCAAACCACGTCCAAATCCGAGCTCGTATGAATGAGATATTGAGGCTCAAAGTTGAGGTTTCAAAGCTGTTAAAGCTGCGAAAATTAGAGAGAAAATGAAGTGGAACTTATCCCACAATGGTTGGGGGATAAATCCCATAGTGGTTTATAAGGAGGGACTTTATCAACTATTGTTTCCTTGAGTAGAACTCATTCCTTGGATCCTGAGGGGTGTGAAGCACCCCTAACTCGTACTCGCGCACGTGGTGCGCGGCGTATGGGCGCAATGTGGCGCTTTAATGGCACACTTTACACTTCGCATCGACGCGAGCCGCTTGAGAACCACCTTATTGTTTTTTGGTTTAACTTGCATTAAAGACGTTTAGTGCAAAATTTGACTACGAATAATTTTTATTGCTCTCTAAGGCACCTATCACTATAAATACAACATCATAGGTTAATGCAAGATACATCGAATTCATACAGAATTCTTCCTCTCTTCTCAACTCTCTTTCTCTCAAAAGCAAGTTCAAGATCTTCATCTTGTTCGTGAGGACCTTCAACGACTTAAAGGTAATCTCGTGCTTAGTGTTATCCCGGCCATACAATATGGTTTATGCGATTGTACCCTGAAAACAAAATGAATTTTCGGTAGACCCGAAATCTGTTTTAAGACACCCGGGTTTTGACCCGAATCCTTCGTCAAAAGTTTTTCTATTTTCAATTTCTTTTCTTTAACCAAGTCAATTTTATTCAAACCTTTGCTTGTCACTATCCTCAAAACTTTTTCTCAAAAGTTGTGACTTTGTTTTATCACTGTTTATTTAGTAATCTTGATTTTCATTTCTTTCTAAATCTATTTTGTTTAATTGCGTGTATCTTTCATTTCTTTGAATTGTAACCTTTTTCTTTATTTCTTTATATTGTAATTCTCTTAATTTCCTTGTAATTGTTGATAGGAGTAGATCATTTATTTCTTTGTATTTTAATAGTTAGATTATTTCTTTGTTGTAATCGTACTGTAAATAAAATATATATTTTATTTAAATTTACGAACGATTTTCCTATATTTATTTCATCATAATATTTAATGTTAAGTTTTGAACTCTAATTTATCAAAAGAGTTTTTACTCTTACCACTAGATTACAACCTAAGTGATAATTCATAATCGTTTTAATCATACACATAATCAGTGATGGTTAACATGATTAATGTTTCGATCATATTAAAAATAAAAACTTATTAATAGAGTTTGAGGAAGGTATACATTTTCTGAAATCTATTTTAATTGTTGTTATTTTAACATCTTATTTCTAAAGATTTATGACTCCCTTTATGGCTTTATATGATTCTATACAAGGCATGGCCAAAGCAACTTCATATAATGCTTTTTTTTATTCGATGTGGACTTCAAAATATCTACACGGATATCTGTTTATGTTCTAGAAAACCAGACTTCAATCTTTTTACCCATAACTACAAAATAAAATAAAATAAAATAAACTTTGTATGTTTTTAATCCAACCAAGGTCGTTTTCTGGTGATAAAGCCAAAAGTGACTTTCACAATGTAGGTTTTGAACATTTCCTTTTAACTTTTTTGCTCTCCATTCATCGAACTAATTTCCTTTTCTTAATGGTAGAGACCATATCCAAATTTTTTATTTATTTATATATATCCTGAACTTAAACACATAAATACCAAAACAAGTGGACAATCATCCCGACGGGCAAGGGAGGCGAGTAACAAGCTGCGTCGTCAAGCCTTTCTGAATAGCAAAACCGAGTCTTGTGAAAACATCCCTAGTACCAGAGGTCACCACATTACCATATATGACCCGTTAAACTCTACTCAGGGTTTCCACGGCCTCAGAGGCGAGGAACCCAAAGGTGTCAAAAACAAAAGAAACAAACACGTGTTGATTTTCAATGCACGCTTTCTCGTGCTTGTTCACTTTTCCAATGCAGCCTTAGAAGCCGCCTACCCACTTTGAACCAACCCCCCCCCCCCCCCCCCCGCGAACCACCAAATTTAGGACAAACAAATAATTGTATCTACAACTGACTGTAACGATTTGTTTTAAAAAATGTATTTCTACTTTGAAAGTCTCATGCATCTATAGACAAAGTTTTGCTCATAGCATCACATTTAACAATGTTATCACTCTTTCACGTCTATTAAAAAACATTTTAGGTAAAAGAAATTACTCAATTCTAAAGAAAATAGAAATAAACATTGATATGACTTAGATATGCATGGAGTGTACATCAATAACTTGGACGCAGAGAGTAACTAAGTTGCAACGGGCAGCTTAACCGTTCTAAAAGGTTATGCTATAAATTTTCATCGTTTAATCGGGCTTAAGACTTGTAAGAAATAATCTAAAAAGTTAAACTCAGGCCCATTTAGATAGAGACCTAAAGCCCTAGCTTCACTATAATTACCCTTGAGCTGCCCCCGTTGTTGCTGGGATAAGTAAGACGTTCAGATGGAAGTTTCTAGCGACTGATTTACACAATCTCACGTCTGGGTATGGGTACTATGATATATCGGTTCAACCGTTGAGAGTTATATTCGTTAAGTCAAATGTCATCTAAAACATTAGCGATGGTTCAGATGATATAATTTCAGTACAAATTTTCAGAATAGAACTTGCATATATATTTGCTATTGTCTTCTCTTTCAATAACCTGATTATATTTTTGTGAGTGTCAACGAAATATTTCATTTAAAGTCCAACATGATTATGATTAAAAGAACTATCAAGTTACATACAAATTTCTACAACACCTACAAAAAGTTGCTGGATAAAAAGTTCGTATAAAAGTGTGTAATTAAATAGGTACGAAAATAATTAAGTTCATTGTTTCCTGCTCGTGATAACGTTCAGAGATATCGGAAAGCAACGTGCATATTGTAAAAAAGCAAAAAAAAGGAAGTAGTTAATGGGGGTAGGCGGAGTTTGAAGATATGTCCAATCTCCTATTGACAAGACTCCATTTTCTTTATAGGAAGATCGAATCTTAGTAGATATCTGTATATATAACTATGCCAACCTCCATTGGTTATAAAGATATTTTCTTTTATGATGAGCAGCTAACATATTTGGCATTAATACATGTGCACTGTTTTCATCATCACCTTTAAGAATGGGTAAAAGAAAAAGAAAAAAAAGAAAAAAACTACTTGCGACTTTACGTCATAGAAAACTCAAGTTGTTTTTCTTTACAGGTAAAGGCATTCACACGGGAGGTTCTTTGTCCATATCCGGTATAATTTAGATATTTATTATTACTTTTTCTTCTGTCTTTTTCATCATAATCATAATTAAATAATATTTTTTAAGGGTGAGCATGTTTCGGTTCGGTTCGGTTTTTGGCTCGAACCGAACCGAAAACCAAAACTTTTGGTTCTCGAAAATAAGAACCAAACGGTTCCGGTTCTTTTCGGTTCGGTTTTTTTCGGTTTTTTTCGGTTATGGTTCGGTTCCGGTTTTTTTTTTTTTTTTTTTTTCCAGCATTTGTTAGTAACCTACTTATTATATGGTTAGTAAAAATTTGAACTTTAAATTTCCAGCATTCATTCACTAGGAGAATAGCACCATTGTTTTACACCAAAGTAGTCACGTAGATATGACGAATTACAAAGTATTGAAATTACAAAATGGCTAGAAATTCAAAAGTTCATAAAACTAAAGATCATGAAATCTATCTTCATCCTCTTCCATTTTAGACTCTTTGTGTTTTTCCTTCTTGCTTATCAAATCTACAAAAAAATATATATATTAGTAAAAGTAAGATGCAATCAAATTGATTAAAAAAAAAACAAATGACAATATTACCATCTTCGATTTTCTCTAAGTTTTCAAATACATTTTCTAATTGTTGACCATGCATGAGATAGTCTTCTTGTAAGTCCATTGGTGTACACCTTAGCCAATCTTGTGTACAAATCAACACCTCTGCGGTCTTAGAAGTAAGAGAACTTCTATGTTTATCAAAAAAATACCTTTCAAAAGCATCTTTAAACTCTAGTGCCGTCTCCAACATAAAAAATGTTGAATTCCATCGAGTATCCACATCAAGGCATGGTTTTCTTTTGCAACCTATTTTTTTTTCTCGGCACATTCTTTAAATGTTTGATATCTAGAAGGAGACGATCTTATGTATCTTATAGCATTTCGAACCTTAGATATAGATGCAACTTGTTCTGCTAAACCATCCTTCACAACAAGGTTCAAAATATGAGCATTACATCTTATGTGCAAGTACTTGCAATCTAACATAAAATGCGGACCCCTTAGCAATTTTTTCAAAACCTTAATTGCTTCATCATTTGCTGAAGCATTATCTACGGTTACCGTGAAAACCTTTTCAATATCCCAATCTTGTAAACAACGATAAACCAATTTGCCTATTGTATCACCCTTATGGTTTGATATTGGACAAAAGTTCAAAATTTTCTTTCTTAGTATCCAATCTTCATCAACCCAGTGAGCTGTAAGAGACATATAGTTAAAATTCTGAACAGAGTCCACGTGTCAGTGTTAATAGATACAGTTTGGTCTCTTAAAAAGATGTTTCAGTTTTTTTTCTCTTCTTCATATACCGACAAACAATCTCTAGCTATTGTCCATCTAGATGGAAACTTAAACTTTGGATTTAACTCCCAAACAAATTCTCTAAGACCTTCATCTTCGGCCACACTAAATGGACGGTTATCTTTTATACACATTCTAGCAAGAAGATTTCTACATTTTTCTTGGCTAAATGTGTGTGAAGTCAAAGTAGCACTACCTTCCGTGGAAATTGGAGGCTTAAAACCCAATATGGTTTGTTTTTTCATGTCTTCTTTCATGTAAAGCGGTGGAACAATCCTTTGTAAAATGTTCCCACACAAATGATCTTTGCCTACTACCACCATCCGTACAATTTTCTTGCTCAACTGTTTCCTCATTACTACCATGCAATGGTTCGTTATCAACATCAATAACATTAACCGATTCATCATTCTTATTCATACCGGGACTTTCACTTCTTGGTTCCATCTAAACTGTTAACAAAAAATAAACATCAAAGGTAGGCAGTATCAAAAATTTATTATTGCAAACATGAACAAATAGAAAATTAGTAAGCAGTACCCAAAAGTTACGAATTTACTAACCAAAGTTACGAATATACTAACCAGTATGAAACTATATTTTGTTAAAACAATACTAACCATCAAAAATTTATTATGGCAAACATGAACACATAGGAAAATAAGAACCGAACCGAAAAATATTATGGCAAACATGAACACTAAGGAAATTAGAAAAACGTGGACAGTCCGGCGATGACGGAACTTACAAAGAATGGACGGTGACGGAACTTGGAACGGAGACTACTGCGTGGTGGCGGAACTTCAATTCGACGGTGACGGAACTTGGAACGGCGACTGGACGGTGACGGAACGTGGACGGGGATGGACAACGGAACTTGGAACGGCGACTGGACGGTGACGGAACTTAGAACTTCAATTCTGATGGACCTGATGGTGGTGTCTCCGGTGATGTAGGTGTCGCCGGTGATGGAGGTGTCGCCGGTGATGGAGGTGGCGGCGACGTTTGGTGTTCCCGTCGTCGATCCAGAGAAGTGGGAGTCTGGGAGGCACGTTACGGAGGAGTGTGGAACTAGGGTTTGGGTCTTGGAAGTTGGATCCACCGTAAGTTTTATCTTTTTGTAATTTTTTATACTTTTAAATATTATGAATGGTTTAAGTTACATAATGCCCCCCTTATAAATCACTAATTTACACATATGTCCTCGGTTCGGTTCGGTTTTTTAAACGGTTCGGTTTTTCGGTTCGGTTCGGTTTTTAATCTACGGAAACCGGAACCGAACCATTATTTTTGGTTCGGTTTTTTTCGGTTTTTTAATCGGTTCGGCTTTTTTCGGTTCGGTTTTGTCGGTTTTTTCGGTTCGGTTCGGTTTTTTCGGTTTTTTGCTCACCCCTAATATTTTATTTTTTATATCATTATCATTACTTTTTCTCTTTTCCAATCCTTAAATTTTAGCAAATCACTAGGTTTTAAACTTTTCTCTCTCCTCTACTCACAACCAAACCTCAAATTTTATGAATTTACACTCACATATTTTTTAGAAAACCTACCGTGAATGCTATAATATATATATATATATATATATATATATATATATATATATATATAGGGTTAGGTTCAAATGAGAACTTTTTATTTTGAGAACTTTTGAGAATTAAATCTCCACCACTAATTTCAGGTGGGGACCACTATAATTCATGGAGGGGTTTCCATATATATAAACTAGTGGCTGAGATTAGTTCTTTTTAGTTCTCAAACCCAATTGGTTCTTAAATGATCCTCTCCCTATATATATATATATATATAGGGCAAAGTTATTATGCAAACCCCATCTAGTTGGGGAAACTTTACAAACTCATCTAAGGGTCACCAATCAACCACATCATGAACATGTCTCCAACCCATAAGGGCTTTATAGTTTTTTCATTAACCATGAGCAAAAAGGAGAACTCATTTGTCTGGCACATTGTCGAGCAGAAGAAGCCAACATGCTTCTTGTACCTTCTCCTTTCTACTTTATATGTACCTTGTGTACTATAATAATTTATAACTAATATTTGCATTACTTTCCTCTTTTCCAATGCACATGTATATAGTGTTTGACATATGTTTTGTACTATAATAATTTATAACTACTAATATTTTTAATGGTTATTATTATATCACTTTCTTAATTGTGTATAAACAAATTATTATTAATTATCATACTTTTTAATTTCTTATTATTACTTTTTTAATTACACGGATATGTATAACAAAAAAGAACATTTTTATTAATTTATTAGAACCCAATACAATTAATATTAAATGTAACAAAATTATCATACGACTACAAATATTTTAAAAAATGATCAAAAAATATAACAAAGCTAAAAAAAAATATAAAACCTAATTATTCTTCTGTTCTTGATAATCACCTTCATCTTTGACAAAAAAATATCTTTTGACCTACAAAAGATCGAGTTCATCGGTTACTACTCGTAAAAAATTACATAAGTACATTTACATATGTAAATTTAGATAGATAACGAGATGTGCATGTTACATATGTAAAATTACATATGTAAAATCGTTAAAAATCTTGACAAAATTTACCATATTGGTAAATTTAAATATGTAAATGATTGTTTAGATGTGTATTTTTCTAAATCTCCAAAATGTTTAGGCACATTAGTTCAAGCACGAAACATACGTAAATTTACATACGGGGGACGAGTTTACATATGTAAATTTAAATATATAAATGAGATGAAATATATTACATAAGTGAATAACATATGTAACGTCATTACGTAAGTAAATTAACATATATACTTACATATGTACCATATTTTTTCAGGATATGCATTTAATTATGAGCTACACATGTTACGTAAGTAAATCCACATACATTTTATTGAAAATTACACATGTAACTTTAAATAGATAATATATGTAACATGTAAGATAAGTAAAATTACATAGATAATGAGGTGTGACATGTTATATAGGTAAAATTACATATGTAGCATCGTTAAAATTCTGACAAGATTTACCATAAGTACGTAGATAAATTTACATATGCAACTTCGTTAACATGTTAAATATGTTACACAGGTAAATTTACATATGTAACATATGTGTAACATAGGTAAATTTACATATGTTTCTCAGCCCTTAAACCACCATATCCTCCCCTCAAAATAAATAACATATATGTAATCATGACAATTTTACCATATATATATTATCAAAAAAAATTCATGGAAGTCTAATTTATATAATTCAAAACTATATTTTATTTTTTATAATGGTACAATCATGAAAGTCTATTAGATAATTAAAGAGACAACGGCCTAGTAAAAAATCCAAGGAAATTGTACATATATAAATTTACATACATAACATATTGTATTAAATCAGAAGTTAGAACGTTTACCACTTTTTTTTATGAATATTTTATTAAAATTTTTAATGTTACACAATATGATGCATGTAGCATAAGATGTAACATTACGTATGTAACACATGTGTAAATTTACATACGTATCATGAATAAAAAAAATTGTAACACACATATAACATTACATAAAACCTAATTATGATTCCGTTCTTGATAATTATCTTCATCTTTAACAAAGCTAACAAAATGTATAACAAATATTAAACATTCTTATGAGAACATGTTATGTATGTAAAATCATCTGAATAGGTGTAAAAAAATGACAAATATTTTTTATTATTTTATAAGAAACCACTACAAATAATATTAAACGTAACAAAATTATCATACGAACTAAATTTTTTTTTAAAATATGATCAAAAAGTATAACAAAGCTAACAAAAAATATAAAGGCTAATTATGCTTCCATTCTTGATAATCATCTTCATCTTTGACACAAAATTCATTCACCTACGAAGAAAACAAAGTTCAATAGTTAATATATGTAAAACATTACACATGTAACAGCTTGTAACATTTGTAACGTTACACAAAATGATATATGTAGCATAAGTTAGTTTACATATGATAATTTAAATATGTAGCACATGTTACATATGTTACACAGGTAAATATACATATGTAACATTGTTAAAAGATTTAATAAGTATATTTGCGTCGTTAAAAATTTTGACAATATTTAAAATAAGTACATAGGTAAATTTACATATGTAACATGCCTAGAAAACACATTGTCAAAATTTTATGAGCAACGCATGTTACGTAGGTAAATTTACATTGTAAATTTAGATAGATAACGAGATGTAGCATGTTACATATGTAACATCGTTAAAAATTCTGACAATAATTACCATAAGTATATAGGTCAATTTACATATGTAATATTAGAAAAAATTAAGGTTTTATCAAACTTGTCGATTGTCGAATTAAATACATCGTTAAAAATTATAACAAGATTTACCAAAAGTACATAGGTAAATTTACATATGCAACATAGATAAATTTACATATGTTTCTCAACCCTTAAACCACCATATCCTCCCCTCAAAAACAAGTTCATCAGTTAATACTCGTAAAAATTACATAAGTACATGCATTTACATATGCAAACTTAGATAGATAACGGGATGTAGCATGTTACATATGTAAAATTATTAAAATTTATGACAAGATTTACCATAAGTATATAGATAAATTTACATATGTAACATCATTAAAAATTCTAGCAAAAAAAATTTCCTAGGTCCCACCTACTTTCTTCCTCATCTACTTTCCTTTCCTTCTTCATCTTTTCTTTCAATTTGTAGGTTTCATGGCTTCTTCATAAAAATGTCATTGTAAATTAAGAGAATTTAAGACTACTAAAATCCATTTGAAAATAATTAAACTAAAAGAAAATAATTGATAAGAAACCCATAAGGTTAGAACTTAGCCCTCACGAAATACAACCTCAAATTCAAAAATACACTCCAAGTCCTACATTATTTGGGTCATCAAACCCTTGAATGGAGAAAACTACTTTAGCGACTTGACCAGTCGATCTACCTTAGTGACAAACGCACCTGAAAATGGAGAAATCTAGTCCAGTCGATAATGGCGTCTTCACTGATTTCAGTTTATGATCACTCTGGTGATGACTCAGTCGACCTTATTCAGATGTGCGTGCTTAGAATCGGAGAGGATGGAACCTGCAATGAGAAGTCATCCATGGTGGAAGCTTAGAATTTTTTGGGGGGTTTGAGAGAGGTAAGAAATGGAGATAGATTAGGTGGTTGCTGAGTTGGTAATGGTGGTGGCGAACGTGGTAATGCTAGTGGCGGAGATAGTAATGATGGTGAAGGAGGTGGTAAAGATGGAGGTGGTAATGGTGGAGATGGAAAGTGACGATGGAGAGAGAGACTAGTGGTAGATGGTTGATGAAGAAAGATGATAAATGGAAGATATGATGTGATGTGTCTTGGGAGATGATTTTTTCCTTGTCCCAAAATGCCCTTTTGAACTAAAAGACAAACAAAATGAATTAATTAAATTAAATGAAAATGCTAGAAAAAATAAGAACTATAGGATGAGATTGATCAATGGCCAAGAAAGCGTTTGTAAAGTTTTCCCAACTCAAGTGAGTTTTCATTCTACCCTTCCTCTCTCTCTCTCTCTCTCTCTCTCTCTATATATATATATATATATATATATATATATATAGAGAGAGAGAGAGAGAGAAAGGATAAAATGAAAACCATGTTGAGTTTGGAAAACTTGGAAAACCCCTTCATATCCCTTGATTAAATTGATCCAATGGCTTAGATAATTTCCTTACTTTATGATTATTTAAATTACTTATTTATTCTTTATTCATTTTCTTTTTAATGAAAAGGGTAATTTAGGAACATAGCAAAATTTGTATAGAGTACTTTCTGTGTACAATCACATCAACTTTATCATATTGTCTTTTCTCTACTTTTTTAAATTCAAATTATTCTCTAAATTAATCTCAACCCTCAAAACCTCAGACATGTTCATCTTTTCCATCATCATCATCTTCTTCCCTTCATCACTTATATTCTTAAATCTCATACATGCTTCATCATTTTTCATCAATTCCCCACCAGTACCACCTTGGTCACCACCATTTACCAACGTCGTCCTCCATGTTGACTATCATTTATCACCGTCTCATCATTCTCTCTCTCTCTCTCTCTCTCTCTCTCTCTCTCTCCATTTCTTACTTGTTTCAAAACCCACAACAAATTCCTAAGCTTCCATCGGCTATGGATCTCAAGATTTGAGAAACCCACCACCATCACTAACCACCTCATCCATCACCCACCACCGCTCGTAGATCTGTCGGCAGTCGTAGATCCATTCACCGCTCGTAGATCCGCCACCGCTCGTAGAAGAGACGACCCCGTTCATCAGCTTTCTAGGTGTCGCGGCGACGTTCCAGATTTCCGATTCGTCGAGCTCAAACATCAAGTTCGTCGCCATCGGGCCGTCTTGCTTCAAATGGTTAGTTTTCTTTTATCTTTATTTGGCTTTTAATATCAAAATTTTTATTTTTCCTATAGATTTTCTTCTTTGTTATATCTTTTCTCGTTCTCATTTTTATGCATTTTTTAATAAAATGTTTATTATACCTAGTTAACCATTACATTAATCTATAGAGTAATCTACTAAAAATGATTTTTTTTTACATGTGTAAGCTTTATATTTTTTACTCTGATGAGTTTTCAGGATTTCTAGATGTTTGTATGCCTGTTTTATGCTTTTATGTTTGGGTGAGTTACATATATAACTCAAAGGTTACATATGTAAGTATTGGTTTACATATGTAACTCACCGTATACATATTTTAAGTCTTGGTTTAAATATGTAACTCTGGGGTTACATATGTTACTCATTGTTTTGCATATTTTAAATGTTGGTTTATATATGTAACTATTGGTTTACATATGTAAGTCTTGGGTTTCATATGTAACACTTCTAGTACACAACATAACGGATCAACAAAGATTCTAATAAGAGTTCATAAACGAATAGTTGTTTCAAAACACAATTGTAAATTTAATTGTGTTAAATATGTAACTCGTTGTTTACATATCCTAAGTGTTGGTTTACATATGTAACTATTGTTTTACATATGTAAGTCTTGGGTTTCATATATAACACTTCTAGTACACAACATAACGGCGCGACGAAGATTCTAATAAAAATCATAAACGAATAGTTGTTCAAAACACAATTGTAAATTTAATCGTATTAAATATGAAACTATTGTTTTACATATGTAACTCACTGTTTACATATTTTAAGTGATGTTTTACATATGTAACTACTGGTTTACATATATAAGTTTTTGTTTCAAAACACAATTGTAAACTTTAATTATGTTAAATATGTAACCCTTAGTTTACATATGTTACATATGTAACCCTTAATTTACATATGTAACTCATAGTTTACATATTTTGAGTGCTGGTTTACACATGTAACTACTGGTTTACATATAGAAGTCCTTGTTTCAAAACACATTTGTAACTTTAATTGTGTTAAATATGTAACTCTTGGTTTACATATGTAACTCACTGTTTACAAATTTTAAGTGTTGGTTTACATATGTAACTACTGGTTTACATATGTGTGTCTTGGGTTTCATATGTAACACTTTTATAATAAACATCAGGAACTGATGGACTTGTTTTATTTTCGTAGGTGAATGGATTTAATGTCAAAGATGAAGATTATTATCAAGATCTGAAGCATAATTAGGGTTATATATATATATGTATATTTTAGGTTGTTATATCTGTTTTGTTAGCTAGTTTATTCTTTTGATAACTTTTTGGATATTCCGGTTCATATAAAACTTTTTGTAACATTTATTGTTGATTGTAATTGTTTATTTATAAATTAATAAAATTGATTTTGTTATATTTTTTGGTTACACATATCCTGAAGAATTTACATATATAGCACGAAGTGAAAAATTATGTTACATATTTTAACAAAGTTACATATGTAACAAATCGTGCATTGGGAATTAAAAAAGTAAGAGAGAGAAAGTGTGACAGATGCGGCAGAATGTGACAGAATATGACAGAATCTTGCAGAAAGTGTTCAAATGATGAAATGACCATCATGCCCTTTTGTATTCATTAGAAAGTGGTGATGTGGAAGCATGAATGACCATGTATTTGGTTTTCTAAGATTTCCAAACTCAAGGGTGTTTTCATTATATCCCCACCCTATATATATATATATATATATATATATATATATATATATATATAGTCAAAGGTTCATTGTAGACCCCTTAAAAAGTGTAGACACTGTAGACCTCTATATTGTTCTATAAAATTCACTAAAAATTATAAAACTCACTGCTGTTGAATTTTGTATTTGTTTTTTATTTTGTCATATTTCTATCTTTATATTTTATTTTAGGGTTTAATTCTAATGTTTTTAGTTTTTTTTTTATTTTTTATTTTCTTAATTTGAAATTATAATTTTCAATGAGTTTTATTGAACTTCAATTTTTAAAGTTGCACTGAGTTTTAAAAACAATGAGTTTTAAACATAAGAGTTAATTTTAAACTTAAGAGTGAGTTTTATAATTTTCAATGAGTTTTATAGAACATAAGTTGTTATGAGTTTTAAACACAATACAATAGTGAGTTTTAAAACTCAAAAATGAGTTTTATAATTTTTAGTGAGTTTTATAAAACAATATAACTTTTTTTAACAACAATTATATTTCAACGTCTCTAACAACTTTCTAGGTTTTATTTTTATTTTTAAAAACTTACCGCATAAAAAAAACCAAACTCAACTACAATGAGTTTTAAAAACTTATCACAATATAGGGGTCTACGGGGTCTATACTTTTTAAGGGGTCTACAATGAACCTCACCCTATATATATATATATATATATATATATATATATATATATATATATATATAGGGTTAGGTTCAAATGATATATTTATATTTATATTTTGAAAACCTTTGAGAACTATATATATATATATATATATGTATATATATATATATAGGGGAACGATCAAATAAAAACAAGATGTTATTGCAAAAACACGAAAACAAATATTAAAACCTCTATAACTTCCTCATACGTTAATATTTTTTTTTAAAAAAATTTGCAACAAAAGTCTTAAAATTATGTCACCTTTAATTCTGGAAAAAAAATTAAACATATAAAATTTCGTGATTTTTTTTATTATTGTACATGTGCAATAATACGTATTAATTATATTACACATGTGTAGTATTAACAAAAAATGGTTAATTTTTTTTTAATTTTTTCCAGACTTAAAGATAATAGAATAATAAGATCTATGGTATAATTTTTTATCAAAAATATTAACGTATGAAAAAGTTATAGAGGTTTTAATATTATTGCACATGTGCAATAATAAAAAAATTAAAAAAACGGTGATTTTTTTTTTAATTTTCTCCAGAATTAAAGATAACAGAATTATAAGACTTATGGTGCATTTTTTTATAAAAAAGTTTAACAGAAAAAGTTATAAAGGTTTTAATATTATTGTATATGTGCACTAATAATAATAATAAAAATTATTGCATCTGTGCAATAATAATTTTTAAAAAAAATTTGATTTTTTTTATTTTTTCCAAAACTAAAGATAACATAATTTTAAGGATTTTGGTACGAATTTTAAAAAAAATATATTAACGTATGAAAAAGTTATAGAGGTTTTAATATATGTTTTCGTGTTTTCGCAATAAAAATTGTCACCATTTTGCCACCAAATATCATAATCACACAAGTTATATTATAATCACGCAAGCTTTACGAAGACGGACTTAAAAATTTTTTGCCACCAAATATGTTTTGATAGCAAAAATGGTGTCAAAGGGGGAAATTGTCACCATTTTTCCACTAAATATGTAGAGAAAAAATGTACAGGTCATAATCACGCAAGTTATACATAATCACGCAAGCTTTATTTCATAAGCAATTGTCACCATTTTGCCACCGATATGTTGTGAAAAATGTACATGTCATAATCACGCAATTTATAGGTAATCAGGCAAGCTTTATTCTCATAAGCAATTGTCACCATTTCGCCACCAAAATATGTTTTGGTAGCAAAAATGGTGTAAAAAAGGCAATTGTCACCATTTTGCCACCAAATACAATAATCACGCATGCTTTATTTTATAATCACGCAAACGTCACCTGGACGCATAGTCGAGTTCTAAACAAAATTAACTTCAAAAAAAGTATAGCAATACTATACTCGACTTAAAGAGAATTAAATGTTCGATTTTATGGTGTAATTTTTTTTAAAAAGCAATGTCATATGAAAAAATTATAGACGTTTAAAAAAGATGGGGGAAACTTTTTTGTAGGTTATATCCATTTTACCTCTCGAGGTTATTTGCACGCTAATTTTTTTTGCTTTGCATCTGGATTAGATCTCACAGATCTGGACCACTCATTTATCAAATCAATGGCTAAGATCACTTCGCACGGAAATATCCCTTAGTATTTGAACTTTCACACACACACATATATATATATATATAGGGAGATGATTATTTGAGAACCAATTTAGTTTGAGAACTTTTGAGAACCATTCAAAGCAACTAGTTTATATATATGGAAATCCCCCCATGAATTTAAATGCTTCCCCCTTGAAAATTAGTGGCTCAGAATGTTTCAAAAGTAAAAGTTCTCATTTGAACCTAGTCCTATATATATATATATATATATATATATATATATATATATATATATATAGGGAGAGGATCATTTGAGAACCAATTTGATTTGAGAACTAAAAAGAACTAATTTGAGCCACAAGTTTATTTACATGTATCCCCCTTCCATGAATTGTAGTGGTCCCCCCCTGAAATTTGTGGTTGAGATTTAGTTCTCAAAAGTTCTCAAAATAAAAAGTTCTCATTTGAACCTAACCCTATATATATATATATATATATATAGAGTTGAGCATAGATATTAATCCTCTCTTGGAGCAATAACTAATTAACCATCAATGAATGGTTTGATCAAATATTGTTATTGATCTAAGGGCTACAATTAAAAGTTGTATTTTTTAAATTATGTTTTGTTTTTTATTAAATTGAAAAGGGCAAATCTGTCATTTAACAAACCCACATAAAAACCCCATTCATTTATAAAAGTCCATAACTTTTTTATACATTTTCGGATTTTTATAAAAACCGCAGCATTAAACTCGTCGCATTTTTATCTTTAATTCGATTATAGTCTTGACGTTTTTTATTACCGTTTTCTTAGACGTGTGATGTAGCACTAGTGTTACAACTACTAACATTGTTATAACTATTAACAATAACAAAATTACACCCATACAATCATAACCAGTAGCATCTGATGCTATAACCATACATTTATAACTAGTATTATCGATTTTCTCCTAGGTACAACTGCATATGCATATATTACAACCTATACAAACCTACAAATGCATCAATATGCATATAAAACACTAATGCTACAACCATTAACAGTTGTGTGATGATCAGTAAAACACTGGTACTATCAAGATAGAAGAACAAAATCAAATGTACAACAGTGGTGCTACTGCTTACAAAATCGAGTTCAACAAAAATGAGCAAAAAAAAAACTACATATATGTAGAGTCCGTATATGTATATTACAACCTACTTTAACATGACAAATCAAAATAAAAAACAACAAACATGACAAATTAAATTCATCGAAGAAAGATTCCTAACAGATTAAAGCCAAAAAAGAAAAAGAATTAATCGAACAAACATGACAGTCAAAATCAAACCGATAGTGCTGAACAAAAAAAAACCCCACAACAAAAACATATTCAATAAAAAATTCACAATCTGAGTTCAGATAAATATCACCTCAAATCAAATCAAGAAACCTTCGTTCATATAAGGAATCCAAACAACAACGTCTTTCGCAATCGAGACCGAAAAAAAGACCGGAAGAGAATCCTAAAAACATGACTCTCGATTAGATGTGGGCCGACGATTTCGCAACCGAGTAACAGCAGGGATGGAATCGGCGTGGAAGAGAGATCGAAAACGTGAATCTCGATCTGATGGAGTAGCAGTGGCGTCGGCGTCGGAGGTAGTGGAATCGACGTCGAAGTGGGTAGCAGGAAAGGTCGTTGGAGAGATGAAGCTTGGGGATGATAATGAAGGTCTGTGAGTGAAGACCAGATCGATGATAATGAACTGGGATTAGGTTTCAAATCGATAGAGATAAGACCAGGAACTTGCTTCTTGAAATGAAAATGAAAATTGCAGGTAGCTTTGGGGGTAACAAGGGAAGAGAGAGTGTGGGTAAATTACTTGAATGTCCCTCAATTGATTATAGCCACAAAAAACCTGGCATATTTTTAACCCTTTGATCAAACTAGTAAATTAACAGGATGTAGTTATTTGGTTATTGCTCTTGGAGGGGGTTATTAATTGTTTCCATTCCTATATATATATATATTGAAAAGTTCATTGTTGACACCTATATAATTGTAGACAGGTAGACACTTTATTTCACCATTAGATCTCTTGATCTAATGGTATTATGATTAATTTATTTTTTTTATTTTTTTCCTTTTTCTCATTGTTCAGAAAATTTCACATGTGAAAATACATGTGAAATAGAGTAATTTCACATGTGAAATAGGGTGTCTACCTGTCTACACTTATGGGGTGACTAGAATGAACCTCACCCTATATATATTGTCAGACCCCGCCCGCACCACCTGTCACCCAGTCAGGCACGGGGAAGGTGTTGGGGAAAACAGGCTGTCAATATCAGACGCACGCGGAAGCATAGATGAAGTATGTATTAAACAATCGATAGTTTAGTTACAGACAGCCTGATAAGTTTTACAATCACTTGATAATAATAATAAATTTGTTTCTAGTATCTATGCAGAGTACTAGGTCAATGGGCCCGAATGTTATTGATAACTATTTGAACTTGTTCGCTTTTTCCTGTAGAGTCACCTACTTGGAGGATCTCTACTGATTTCCTGCAAAATTTGTAAACCACTGGTATCAACAACATGAAGTTGTTGGTGAGCCGTACCATACCTGTTATTCATCTTTCAAAGCTACTGGACTACAAACTTGCTTACATGTAATGACTAGAATTCAACCAATAAAATATATATAAGTCATGGGGTACAACACATGCACCAAAGGATTCTAGCATACTAGTTACGTAGTAATTTTTCACATTACATGCAATTATATCTGATGCGTAGCCAGTAAGCAATCAACTGTAGAACCACAACTGTTAGTTGTGGCCTCAAAACTTTCAATAACAAGGATAAGGTAACAGAACTCACATGATTAATCTTGGCAAGCTCAACTTGATGGTATATTTGTAGTAATAGCGTTACTGGCAAAGCAACCTAAAACAAATATTTATAATCGTTATTGTTTATGACATTATCTGTCAATTCTGTTCTGATATATTCTGTTTCTAAACTGTTGCATAATGCAATACTAATGTTGCATAATGCAATACTAAGTTTTCTGACATTCGTGATCTGCGAGTAGTGTTTAATTATATTCTGGAAAAAGGGTGTGTCATGAACTACTTCAAGTTTTATTAAACTCGAATTTTTCTGTTTTTGGAATTGTTGCATAATGCAACACTAAACAACTATAATTATTTTAGCATTGGAACTTCAAGTAAATGTCATTTAATTTACATTTTTTTAAAATTCTCTGTTAGCCTTTCAGATGTCGCGTGTTCTTTCAAAATGGGTTTTTATTGTGTACAAGGTTATCATAATAATTATGAGATATCAGAACACGGTATACCTTCCGGTCGATACGCGACACGAACCCGGTTAACCGTAAATCCAATAGTGTCCGAATCTGATGAGCAAATAGTCCATTCTGCTTAGAATTTCACCACGAATAATAATCCGCTCTCGGTTTCCAGATTTGACTTCGTTTGACCCTCCAAAAATGTTGACCAGAACTGTACTCGGGTTTAACCCGGTTGACTTTAGTTGACCTTCACCAAAACAACTCCAAATCGGTTCCTACACTTGCTCTAAACCAAAATAAGTCACGACACCTCCTGTCCTCGACTATTCACGACTGTCCGGCGGTCGGGAACCGCCACAGCCACACACCGGTCCTCAAAACCTATGAAAACCATCATCTATCATCATCATCGACATCCATAACTCAAACCCACAACAACAATATCATCTTAACAAAAAAAAATTTTAGTCCAAATCTGTACAAGAATCATGCATGCAATAACAGCCGAGAGATTAGAGAGGGTTAACAATTGGAACATGAAGGATTACAAAGTTTGAATTCCAACTTACTGTTTGGGGTTTTTGGTTTCGAGAAAACACGGCAGCAGGATCATCGGACCCGAGATTAAGGTTGTGAGCCACCATCCTAAGTCCTCATCGTCACCGCCGCCGATCAACCTGCTCACAGCCATCGTCTCCGTCGTCGGGGGGGGGGGGGTGGCAAAACCCTAGGCGCTAGTCGCGGCTGCCGATGCTGATGTGGATCGCCGGGAAGCGGCTGTAGCCGCTGGGGTCGCCAGAACGAACAGGAGCAGCGGCGTTGCCGCCAGGCTGCTCATCTTGCCGCTGTCTGCGGCTGTTGCCGTCGTTTCTGCTGCTGCTGTGACGATCCGGAGATAAACAGAAGAGAGAGTTCAACAAGAGACTTGATGGAGGTCGCCTCCGGCCATGGTCAAAGACCGGCCGCTCGTCGCTGGGTGCCGTCGGAAGAAGGTCGCCGGAATTTCGGCTGGGAATGATGGTGGAGAGAGCTTTCTCTCTCTCTCTCTCTCTCTCTCTCTTTTCTGATTTTTCGAACACACACATATGTGTGTGTGATGAAGTACAATTTTGTTTTTGTTTTTATATGATATCTTATGTACTTTATTTAAAAGTGTAGTACAATTTTAGTTAAATCAGTAATATACTTGAATTATTCCACGATCTCCGAACTCGTTAAGTACTGGTTGTTAAATAAATAATTCATGATGAATCCCGTCATGTCCAAAATATTATAAGATTCCTTGTAAATGTCTTCGAAATACTAAAAATGTCAGATTATAAATAATCTGATAAATATTCGGTCAACGAGCGGTATAAAGCGTGTATCCAACGCGAATCCCGTTTATCTCCGTTTTACGAACCGAGTACATTTTCATGACCGTAATTATCTGTGAACACTTGGAAAAATATTTATAGCTCCACAGGGGTCGGTAAATCAACTTACTCGAACATGGTTTATAATAATTGGGCTTTTGTTGGGCCACAAACCACTTAATGGGTCTACATGATTGCATTATATTAAATACGAGTGTAAAGGTGTGTTTGAATAGCATAGATGCATGTGAAATATTCATTTGATGAATATAGACATGGAAATACGTGCTTGAATAGTTATATGTGTAAAAAATAGATAAATACGTGTTTAAACATTAAACGGATCGTTAATAATAAATAAAACATAACGTATACGAGTATTATACGCATCCCAAGGCTTAAAAAGTATTATAAATATATCCTAATATGATTTGAAACATGAAATGATAAGTATATGAAAGTTAGAGGGGCCAAAGAGCAAATTGATGGAAAATATAAATAAATATATAAATATATACGTGTGTATATATACGTTATCGAACGAATCCCTAACCTTAGAAAATGTTAGAAATACGTCCCATAATATTTTAGAGCATAAAATAATAAAAGAATAAAAGTTTAGGGGGTAAAAATGCAATTAAATAGAGTTTAAGGGGTCGATAGTGTAAAATACAAAATCTGGCCGGAAATGGAGTGGCTCGTGTATCGCGAGCCCTTTTAATACGCGCAAACGGTGAGGATTCGGGAGTTGAAATTTTGCAGTCACCCATCATTTAGTAAGATCTAAAATAACCTCTTACAGTTTTTTTCTAATTCGATACCTATGTATGATTTCTAAAAATGTATAAAAACTAAGGTTCTTAAGCTTGTTTTGCTAAAATTGGGCGATCGAGTGGGAATTAGGGTCTGAATTTTTATAGGTAATCCTAAAATAATTCATTATAACAAAGCCCTAAGTTTATTTCATAATTGGAAAATGTTTGGTAAAGGTTTTGTAAACGGGTCAAAATTAGGGTTTTCGTAACGTTGTTCTGACCAAATTGAGTAAACGGTTTTGAATTAAGCTTTGATTTTTTGAAGCAAATTATAAAATGTGATAAAGGATAATACACTAAGTTAGTTTGAAAAGAAAATGAGTTTTGATAAAGAAATGAGAAAAACGGGAAATTAGGGTTTTGAAATATGATTATTTAATATAAAATAATCCGAAGGGTATGGGGACTTGATTTTTTGTATAGTAACATGTTTATATATATAATAAGCATATATGAGTTTAAAATGGATAAATAACAAAGAATTAAAGATACCGAGTTAATCGGATATTTAGAAGTTCGTGCGGACCGGAAAGGTAGACACCTGTACTCTGGGGTTTCTGGCAAAGCGGGGGTGTCGCATAAATCCCAAATGGGACCAGGCATACCTCATTGGGCGATCCCGGGGTAAGCGCTTACTTATAGAAATGTGCGTCTTCATATTAACAGTAAATATGGTTGTTTTGCCTATAAGCGTATTTTGGTCATTTTGACTTATAAAAGGGATAATCTTAATAACTTTATAATATTAAGATAATAAAAGATAGAAATAAACATAGAAAATGTTTATTGTATAAAACCTTGCGTTAACGTCATACGATACGCAAATTAGGTTAAATCAAGAATCGTTGCGGGAGTTCCGTCCAAGTAAAACCGGTTAAAGATATAAGGTGAGTTCTATGAGCCCACTCTTAAATGTTATAAATATTTTTGGGCTGATATACATACAAATGTTATAAAATTCATTCAAATGATTTATAACTGAAATGTTACCTACATGAAAGCATGTTAAACTGTTAAACTGCCTTTGTGTGGATGTATATATTATGTGTTAAGGTGTTAATTGTTAAATGAATATATATTAAACTGTTTAATTTTTGTCGGATTGATATATATATATATATATATATATATATATATATATATATATATATATAGGGGAATGATCAAATAAAAACAAGATGTTATTGCGAAAACACGAAAACAAATATTAAAACCTCTATAACTTTCTCATACGTTAATATTTTTTTTTAAAATTTTCATCAAAAGTCTTAAAATTATGTCACCTTTAATTCTGGGAAAAAAAATTAAACATTTAAAATTTCGTAATTTTTTTATTATTGCACATGTGCAATAATACGTATTAATTATATTACACATGTGCAATACTACCAAAAAAACGTTAATTTTTTTAAACTTTTTTCAGAATTAAAGATAACAAAATTATAAGATTTAGGGTGCAATTTTTTATCAAAAATATTAACGTATGAAAAAGTTATAGAGGTTTTAATATTATTGCACATGTGCAATAATAATTTTTTATTGCACATGTGCAATAATAAAAAAATAAAAAAAAACGTTGATTTTTTTTTAATTTTCTCCAGAATTAAAGATAACAAAATTATAAGATTTATGGTGCAACTTTTTAGAAAAAAATTAAAATATGAAAAAGTTATAAAGGTTTTAATATTATTGCATATGTGCAATAATAATAATAAAAAAAATTATTGCACCTGTACAATAATAATTTTTTAAAAAAAATTTGATTTTTTTAAATTTTTTCCAGAACTAAAGATAACGTAATTTTAAGGATTTTGGTGCAATTTTTTTTTAAAAATATTAACGTTAGGGTAAGGATCATGTGTAAACAACTTTTATTGCGAAAACACGAAAACAAATATTAAAACCTCAATAACTTTTTCATACGTAAATATTTTTCAAAAAAATTTGCACCAAAATTCTTAAAATTATGTTATCTTTAGTTCTGGAAAAAAATTTAAAAAAATCATTTTTTTTAAAAAATTTATTATTGCACAGGTGCAATAATTTTTTTTATTACTATTATTGCACATATGCAATAATATTAAAACTTTTATAACTTTTTCATATGTTAAAATTTTTTAAAAAAAATTGCACTATAAATCTAATTTTGTTATCTTTAATTCTGGAGAAAATTAAAAAAATATTCAACGTTTTTTAAATTTTTTATTATTGCACATGTGCAATAAAAATTTATTATTGCACATGTGCAATAATATTAAAACCTCTATAACTTTTTCATACGTTAATATTTTTGAGGATCATTTGAGAACCAATTTAATTTGAGAACTAAAAAGAACTAATTTGAGCCACAAGTTTATTTACATGTATCCCCCCTCCCATGAATTGTAGTGGCCCCCCTTGAAATTTGTGGTTGAGATTTAGTTCTCAAAAGTTCTCTAAATAAAAAATTCACATTTGAACCTAACCCTATATATATATATATATATATATATATGATATGTTATGGAAATGATGTTAAATCATTTATACGTGTTATAACGTAATTATAATGACTATGATATGATAAGTGTTATGCTTGCTTTGAACTTAAATAGTCAAGTGATAAAGGAATTATTAGTAAACGTTATAGTGAATATGTATGATTATATAAGAACAAGTGGTGCATTTACTTTATTATTATGTGGTGGATACGCTGCTGGTACTTCCTATATATAAGCATAATACTAATAGTTACCCGGTATATCAGAAGTGTGGAGGATACGCCACTGGTACATCCTGTATACATGCACTAATGGTAAATTGGGGGATGTCCACTTGTTGCAGTATATGAAGACCTTATCGTTGTTTACTAATAACCCTAAGTCACTTGGGTATTTAACTAGGGGCGGGTAGTATTACTAGGGGAGTTGGAATTATTATAGAAAGGTAGATCTCTGCTTATAGCAGATGGAAGATAGATCTCTGCTTATAGCGGATGGAAGGTAGATCTCTGATTATAGCGGATGGAAGGTAGATCTCTGTTTATAAAATAGCGGATGGAAGATAGGTGTCTGCTGATATAACGGCGGATGGAAGTTAGTAGGGAGAGTATAGTTTAGTCTCTGCTTATAAAATAGCAGATGGAAGTAAAGATATAGATCGAGAAGCAATCGAAAGGTTAGTATAGTGGGGTAGATACCTTCTATTGAAAAAGGTGCCTAGTTATAAATAACTGTTATGATTTGTAAGCTTTTGTTATGTGTTATAAATATTTGTGAAAAAGGGATCTTGTAGGTTCAAAGGTTTTAAACCTCACGCCGAGGTAAAGATTTTAAAATATAGAACTCACCACTGTAAGCTGACCTTTTTCAAATGTATGTATGACAGGTCAGGGTGAGGCTTCGACTAGTTGTGAGAAGGCACTTGTGATAAGGGATTAGACGGGCAAGCTATCGGAGAAGGAAGGTTTTGGCGAGCTGGCATAGATATAGTAATAAAAGTAGTGATGGTTAGTATTTCCTTATGTAAATTATCTCACTTACTTTGTAGTACTTGGCAAATAAATAAAAGTTTGAAATTTCCGCTGCTTAGTTATCTCTGTTAATACCTTGTGTTCATGAGTAAATCCGATGCGTGACCCCTTCTAGAGCCAAGTCTGGGAGTGGGCGTCACAACTACTCTTGGAGTTATCCCCAGTAATGAAATAGCTATGAGTATGTACTGTGATAACTCAGGTGCATTAATCATAGCCAGTGAACCAGGAGTTCAAAAGCGTGCCAAACATTTTCTAAGGAAGGTTCACTACATTCGCGAAGTAATCGAAATGGAAGAGATCAACCTTCACAAAGTTCACACAGATGACAACTTAGCTGACCCTTTTATGAAGCTCATGTCTTGTACCAAGCATGTCGAGCACGCTAGGAACATTGGGCTTCGACTAGCTAGTAGTCTTATGTAAATCTGTATTAGTATTTAGATAAGTAGAATGCTAAGCGGTTTATATATTAATGAATTGATATACCTGGTATGATTGTTTATATATCCTGTATTCTATTTTTGCATGTATACATCCATGAATGATATAATTATCTTTTTTTTGGAACGGCGATGTTTGGTCACGATGGGTTAGGACATCGCGCACCTATCCTACCTCCGTAGAGGAGGAGATGAGGGTCCACCCCACAGACAGCCAGACATGAGTGTCCTAACCGTGCCTCAGCTGGGG
Organism: Deinandra increscens subsp. villosa; assembly: GCA_039602395.1. Lineage (NCBI taxonomy): Eukaryota > Viridiplantae > Streptophyta > Magnoliopsida > Asterales > Asteraceae > Deinandra > Deinandra increscens. The sequence goes on from JBCNJP010000003.1 coordinate 69,936,164, forward strand.
TCGTGTGGGGCATATGGACGTTCCCGGGGAAAACCATGCGACTGTCTAGCAGGCCCACATGGGACCTTCGTTGAAACCCGTAGGTTTCAACCCAAGCTTAGACAGTTGCAAGCCTCCACAATAGCAGAACTATCTGGAGTAACCTGCGTGCTGGGTAAAACCGGTCGGCATCATGACTCGAACCAAGGTTGCCCTTGGTCATCAATCATTTGCCAACAATGAGGTTTGAACCTGGGTTTCCCCAAAGTTCAAACAACACCGGTACCATTGAGACAATGCTACAATGGTATAATTATCTATTGTTCTAAATTGTCCTTTATCGGTTGATAATATGGGAGTATCATCAAATTAAGGTAAATGTGAGACGTGTTGGAGATATCAATTGCTAAATGAATTTTAATTGAAGTTATCCACCAAACTCACATGATGTTTATATTGATAAACATTGGACTGACCTAACCCACGAGAAGTCACTACATGGATGTTGTCGATAGTGAATCTCGTAAATGGTTAAGTCTCTCATCCTTAGTCTTGCGATGCAAGCAGGTTTGTGTGAGTGGAGTGTTGTTCTTTGATGTTGTTAAACGTTGTCCTGAATAAGGCTGCTATAAAAACCATCTTTAGGAGCAACTTGAAGCCTATATCAGGCACGTGCAGTCAAGATAGGATTTGTTCCTCCACATAAAATGGTCTTAGATACTACTGGGCCCCTCGATGATTTGAAGAGATGTATGTACGGCCGTACCCAAAGGTAATTAAGATGAATCTTGATTGATTTGGTAATCTAGTTCAATATCATGATAGAGAAACATAATCGTTGAATATATTAGAAGACACATGATCCATGTCTAATGTTCAACACAGTAACTGGAACAAAGGGATGACCGGTTATAAGTTTACTTTTTAAAATGATACGTTTATGAAACTATCTTCATGTGTATCTAGGGGCATTGGCGTGTTGCTAGACGCTAACCTTTGTTTTTATGATTACTTGTTATTATGACGTGCGCAAGTGGGAGCTGTTGGAGTATGCTTGTGTCATAATATATAATCATATGGCTAGACACATATGAGCCTATGGGGTCACACACAAATACACAGAGATACCAAAGAAATATATACATATAATGTATATGGTTGTATTTACATTATGTATATAGACGCCTAAGATCAAGAGGTTATTTAACGTACATTAATCATTGAGTTAGACTTAATGATTTATCTAAGATGTTAAATAATTAGCTAGCCTAATTAGTTTAATATTAGAGTTGGGTCCAATTAAATAATAGAGAAAGTTTTAGGGACTTAAAAGTAAGTCATGTACAGTAAATTGATACTTTATAATATCCTAATAACCAAAACCCTAATACTGCTTCTCCCCCTCTCAAACATTCGGCCGAACTCCCCTCTTTTTGGGTGTTACTATTTTTGATTCTTGATCCAAGGCAAGAGACTAGCATAGGTTGGTGATCGAGGACGTGTAGTGTGCGCATCTCCAAGACAATTTCTTCTATTAGAACTTGGTTTCATCATCAACACTCAAGAATTCGTCTAAGGTATCTCTTGTAGTTTTATTTTCTGTTCATCATCTAAGCAATATGTTGATCCTGGTGTAAGTGATTTGTTTTTAATCCGCTGCGTAGTTTTTGAAACCCTAAAAGCACTAACACTTTCAAAGTCAAGGACACTTGGAAAGAGATTATAAGGATTAATTCCCTGCGGACTCAACAGAAAGAGTCCTTTAAAAGGATACCTCAAAAACAGAAGAGTCAGATTCTTTAACAGATCTGACTATGAATGTGGAAGACATGGGAATACCAAGCAAAGTTGGTCCCTCAGGCACTGAAAGATCTCCCAAAGGCGCATCCATCAGTCAAACGGAAGGACATATGTTGTCATTTAAATCTTAGATAAAGAAAAATCATTTGCTGATTTTTATTCAAAAGTACCCAGTGAAATTTTCAAATCAGAGCTGCTAAAATTCTCAGAATCATTCAAACAAAAGTTAGCAAATCCCAAAAGAAATCAAAACACAACACTCTTTGAACTTTGGAAAAATGAAGATGCTAATTCCAAAGAAAATGAGAAAGCCAGGAACAATATAACTCGTGAGACAGCTCTCTTACCAACTCTTGAAATTGAGTCAAAATCCTGGAAAGAAGATTTCAACAACAAGTCTCAACACCTCAATGAACAAATCAAAGAATCTTTACAAAAAGACACTCACTCAATATCCAGAAGTGAAGAAAACAAACTAAAGGCATTAACATAAGAGCTAATCATCAAAAGAAATGCCTTACAAGAAAAGGGAGAAAATCAGTTGAAAGAAGTCAAAGATATAATAGCTTATGTTAAGTCAAAATTTATAAGACATCAGCTAACCTTGACAAACTTAGAGATTTAACACTCTTTCCAAGAAGAATAAGTAGAAGAACTAGAAAAAGAATGGGAAGAGAAAAAGAGTGTGCCAACCATCAAATAAAGGACAGATGCTGCTCCTACATAGCCACTAGCAAAGAAGCTTAAAATCCAAGAAGAAGATTCTACAGAGGTGGAGGAGTAAGATCAGACTTTAAGGAAAAATAATTCAAAAGTATGCACACCACCAACGACAACACCTAGTGACATGCATCCTCCTCCTCCACCACCATCTTCTTCTAAAAAACATTCAAATATCTCAACTTCATACAAGTTAACAACAATTGAACCAACAATAAAAGAGTCCTCTCAGGTTGCTAGGGAAAAGGTTACAATCATGATCACAGGCTGGCTCATTCATTTCTATATAAGCTTTTGAAGATGATTACACTGAGAAACAAAGTATGCAATAACAAATATGGGAGGAAATGAGAGAGCTACATAAAAAGCTGCTAATAAGAGAGGAAGATATACCTCCAGTGAGCCATCTTTCAAAAAGAACATATGACAGAGTCTTCAATAAGGGTACATCAGAAGAAGATCCTATGTATACCATGCTTACAATAACTGAATTCATCAAAATCAAGGCATTCCCCTTCACAAAACACATGTGGGTAGATCACTTTAATACTTACAATGTCAAGACATCAGGTGAGAGCCTCAGGGACTTCACATAAAAAGATCTTGAAAAGATGAACTCTATTAAGCTAATCTCATTCTTGAGATACTTCACAGATTTAAATTCAAGAACTAAAAAGGTCTGCACAGCTCTTCATCAAGGTATGGAAGCAGGAAAAAGAATGTTCTGAAGACAAGCAAAAATAGATATTCATCTTGCTAAGGAACTGGATTTACCTCAACTAAACATAACAAAGCCAGACGATGATCTTCCTTCTGGAGTCGCCTGGAGAGGATCAAGAACAGTTGTTAAAGGTCAATTCCCAAGTGTCTGCTTTCGAGATCATAAAGAAGAAAGAAAATTCTTCAGGGTCGACCAAAAATACAAGTATACTAACCAAGCTCTAATTTTTTTTTCTCTTTCTTCTAAACAACTGCAAAACGAATGATAAAGCGGCAAGTCAAATAATCATCACAGAAATATCAGCTCTACAAAAGGAAAGAAATATTTTTAGAACTCTAATTCAAGAATGCAGCAAACCAATCAAGTTCAAGACACATTCACTAACCGGTAGGGCTACATTAGAAAAAGATTTGTAAATATATTTCTGTTTGATCAATGAAAATGATCCTCATCTCTTTCATTTATTTTCTTCAAATAGTTAGAGAGAGATTGTTAGGACACTCCTATTTGTAATAGAATTAGTCAAGTATTGGATGAAAAGAATAGAAACATCCTCAAAGAGAAAGGACAACAAAATCTACCGAAATCACGAGTTCTATGATTTCACAGATATACTACAAAAATTTTGTAGTAGATCTGTGAAATCTAACTTTCATAGAAATCCCCTTTTCTGTGAAAGGCTTCTGATGAAAGCATTACCACTCTTCAACGAAGAGTCTTGAAGGAGTTCAAGACTATCAGAAGATAAAGATTATGAGAAGTAAATAAAGCTATGGGTGAAGAACAAGTAAAGAAGAAGACCCACTTGACACTTAATGCAAAGACAGTTGAAGACATTTGAAAAGATATAAATTGAATACTCTCAATTTATCTCTATATACTCTGACACACTCCAAACTCAACCAACCTCAACCACATTACTCATTTACAACTTGCTATAAATAGCAAGCATTCTTCACCAACAACAAGACATTCACTCACAATTCACAAACTTCTGAAAGCACATACAACATACTCTTGTAGAAAAGTTTTTTCTGTTGATTTATATCTATACTATAAACTCATGTAAACCATTATTTACATTTGAGATATACAGAAAAACATTTTTATGTACTGTGGTTTTCCAATTTGATTTATCTTGCGTAACATTATTATTCGTGTTTAAATCAAATGGTACCAACATTAGTAAAGAGCCCTCACGAGACCCAACAATTATAGAAATACATATATTTCTTTTTGATCTTCTGAATTATCCATTAGAGATCTTGAATAATCCCATGGTTGTCCATGATGCACACGACTTATCAATCCAAACAGGTTACCAGCCTTAGTGTTTGTACAAAGCATTTACTACGTACATTAAGCACGTTGAAATATATTTGTTGTAGTATGCATTCTATAGTCAATAAGCTTGAACACTTGAGCAAATTAGTATTACGTTGATTATATGTAGTTATTTGAATATTGAGCCCATAAGCAAATGAGTATTTCGTTGATTATATGTAGTTATTTAAACATTTTTATTTTATACCTGATCACCCCTAACTCGTTTTGGATTTTGTTAGGTAACTTTATTTTGGTAACTTTAAGTAATACATATTTATAGAAAATATCAATTGTAGCAACAAATGGGCTTTATGGTGACTGGGTTCGAGTGCATGTGATGCAATAGCACTAAGAGAAAAGCAGAATTTGAATCATCTCTGGTTCTGTGTTTTTGTAAATTGTCTAACCCATTAGTCACAGATGTATTATGCTAGTTTTTCCCGTTCTTGGTAGCTGATGATATTGGTTATGAGTTCATCTTATTCATTCTTAGGTTTTTACCTTAAAATACAAAGAGCAAATTACTATATTCAAAACGGAGTGAGTGAATGTTGTAAACCGGAGTAGGTCACAAAGAGAAGCCGATGAGGGGTGAGATAGTTGTTTGTGGCAGCAGGATCTTGGAAGTCATGTTATTGTATTAACCTTAGTTTGAAGAACCCAGAAATTTTCCAAGATTTCTGCTTCCTTTAATTGCTTCATAATTCTCTTTTATTTGAGAACTTTAAGAGTAGTTGTGATTGATTTAATATATTAAATTAGAAGTGTTTTCTTATGTGTATTAAAATGTATGAATCTATTTGAGCAAGTATTATGTGTGCATAGGTTAATTAAACATTCCAAGTAAACAAATATGAAAAAAAAGAAAATTAGAAATTTAGAATACCCAAGTTTAGAAACTAATGACCTTGCATAATATCCTGCTCCACATATAAAAGTGATACTTTCAAAGGCATATTCAAAATAAAGGGTTTGAAAGGCATCCATACGGTTTATTTGGGTACTTTATCCACCAATAAGTTTAAAACTATTTTTCAGAGACTACTACACATATAAACGGGTTTAGACCTTGCTACACATGTAGAAGTGATTCTATCAAATGCATCAAGAGTAAAGAAAAATCACACAAAAGAGAAATTTTATCCAAAGTTCGGTTTCCTTTCCTCATTTCAAGTAGCACTCAAACATTTAAGTGCACTATAAAAATGAGATTATATACGAAAAAATATATACAAAAACCAGACACCTATCCTTAATCACAAAAAAAAAGATTTGCTTACATTGTAACTGTGTTTAGTTTTGAGTTTAAAATTTTCAGATTACATTAACCAAGTTTTCAAACATCAAATGGGGATGAAATTTTTACGTTACCAAGCTTCCTAAGCTTGATTCAGTTTCTTTGTTTGCATCCATGCTCTTAGTGTTATCAAGTTGCACTTAAGATTTGAAAAGTGAAAGTAAGAACAAAGTAAATAAAATAGCATACTAAAACACATATGTTGTTATCTTCTCTTTCAAATACTCATTAATATGTAGAAGTTCATTGTGTTCAAACAGTGGCATATTGAGTCTAAATTAAGTGTCTATGTTGACTTCATGAGAAAACTAACTTAAAAAAGAAAGAACCAAGTTGTTTATGCTTGCCTTCATAGTCATATTTTTACACCATAAAACCTGGTATAGCTAAGTCTGTTCAAATAAAAATGCAAACCAAACATAGAGACTTTGACCCAATTAAGCTTGCCCTAATTGTTACTCATATTATTCATTCATCATGGCCTCATGTTCTAAAATTACCATAAAATAAGAATTCCCAAACAGTTGTAAATCTATTTACAGTTGTAAACCTATTAGAGATAGCACAATGAGTTATGGGATTGATGAGATAAAATACCTCAATGAAAGATATTTGCAAAGCTAATCAATTCTTATCTATTATGACCTAAAACACCCATCAAAGGACCCAATGAAAGATATATATGCAGTTATAGAACTTTTATACATGATCTCAATCTATAAACTTATAATTTACAACTTCTAAAGGTTGGTTTTGTCACAGTTAATCACACAAAGACCCTATTCAACTCTATTCTATTAAAAATAGAATTAATACATAAATCTAAACTAACCTAAACTTGAGATGAATTTGAACTTGGTGAACTTCAACTTGAACTTGATGAACTTCAAATACTTCCTTAGCACAAATGAACATGCCATTATTATTAGTATAATTCTTATAACAGTAGCAGTAGCACAGATGAAAACAAAATTTTCTTTAACCCCAGAAATAGAAAAATAGAAAAATTCAAATCCAATTACCAAAATAAGATTGCAATTAAAAGCTGATGGATGTGGTAAATGAGATGAATCTGCTTTGACTTTATACACTATAACCTAGGCTCAATCCTCGTAAAAAAAATCCAAATCAATGAGCAATCCGCGTGAACCACTGAGAGGAACCGTTGGATTAGGGTTCCAAATGTGACGAACCGTCGGATTTGTGTTTTCTTTACCATCTGTGTGAGAGATTGTCGGATTAGCCATCCGTGTGAGAAAAGGGAGAATGGCGCTCTAAGATCTTACCGGAAATAGCAATGGTCGGTTCAACGTTTAGCCGATGTTTGTTTTCTTTAACAACGTGATTCAAACGACCCCTCGCGGTGTACATAGTGCTTGTACACTAAGCTAAGGAAACTTGTACCTCTTAAATGTTTCAACATCATGCTTTATGGACTTATACATAGTGCATAACTATTTGTATCGGCCTCTAAAATTCAGCACACTCTCTCTTATATGTATATTAAGATAGTAATGATTAATCTCAACAAGGGGCAAAGAAGAAAAACAATCATACGTGAAACAGACACCAAGGAAATCGTCTAACACCCCTAATGTCTCAAAGTTCCACCAACTTCTTCATGGATGTACAATGCTAAATTTGAACTTTAAATTAGAAATATGTTTGTATAACTATATAATAACAATATATATTATTAACATATACATTTACATATATACACAATGATACATAAACATATATAAATGCACAACCATACAAATAAATATATATACATAATTATATAAGAATACATGGATATAGGGTAAGGTTCCTTGGAAACTACTTTTATTTGGAAAACTGGAAAATTAAAGGCAAATTATATTAAATGAAATCTATTTGGGTAATTTGATATTATTTCTTTTTTAATTTCACATATATCCACATGATAACTTTATAGAAAAGCAAAAAAATATATATATATATATTTTGTTCATCTTGTCTGTTCGACTATAGTGTATTGCATACGTTGAATATATGCAACATAGTATTTTGCATATATGCAACATTGTATGTTGCATATATGCAACATTATGCAACATTGTATGTTGCATATATGCAACATTGTATGTTGCATATATGCAACATTGTATGTTGCATATATGCAACATAGTATGTTGCATATATTGCATATATGCAACATGCTATGTTGCATGTACGCAACGTAAACAACATACAATGTTGCACATATACAACATAGTCGGACGAAAAAAAAAAGTTTTTTAAAAGTTTTTTTTAAGGTCTTTAGGTGGCTATTAGGTGAATAGACACGAAAATTTAGAAAAAGAAAATAAAAGTGCACCAAAATAACCTAAATAGCTTTCATTTAATATAATTTTCCGTTGGTTTTCTAGTTTTCCAACTAAAACTTAGTTTTCCATTGAACTTAACCCCATGGATATATATACAAAATCACTAAACTAAAACAAAATAATTAGTCACAAACCTAATAATCCATAATCAATTGTAACTCAATCATAAATACCTCACTTATACATATACATAAACTTAGTACTTCTTGAACCTTTTCTTCAGAAACACATAAGAGTTAATGTTGAGTCGATCCCAATCACAATTACAACCTAGTACTTCTTGAACCTTAACCTAAAAACTCCTTACTTGCCTTCTCTTTCCAAATTTAGGTGTTGAGTCAATTCCACTATCATATATAAACATAAACAATTATATAGATACAAAATCATACCTGAATACACATATAAACTAAAAACCTATAAATTTAAAAACTAAAAACCTATAAATTTAAGAGAAGTGAATTAGAGAAAACAAAATAAAAATTGATTTAGATATTAAGGAAACTAGGAAAAAAACTAACCTAGAATGAAGGTGGTGGCCATGTGGCAGTGCTCGGAGGTGGCCAGTGCTGGTCGCTCGGAGTTGCTTGAAACAGTCGAGGTGGTGAACGGAGGAACTGCAATTTGGTGAATTGGGAGGGGGGGGGGGGGGATATGATTTAGGGAAAAAAGAAGACATATGGGGACAATATGAGTTGATAAACGTGGTAGCTTTGCCTCAGTAAATGACACCGGTAATATTTAAATTAAAAATATAAATAACCAGAGGCTATTATGACGACATGTCACCGGTATAGACTTTATTATATTTTTTAATTTCTTTTCGTTGTATCTTAGTGATAAAGAAAGTCAAAATTTAAAATAAATACACATATGACGGCGACGTCGTCATAGAATTTTCAGAGTCACACTTCATTTTTCACTTTTCCGTCTTCCCTATAGCGACGACATTCCATCGCTGTAAAGCTAGTTGGCCAAATTTCTAGGAAAAGTCTATGACGAAGACGAAATGTTGTTTCTATAGACCATTGTCGTTGCCATAGACGTCATCGCTATAAGGCAAGTTTCTTGTAGCGTATAACTTTATACCCTTCAAGCTAACATATTGTAGGCGAATCTATTTTAGTGGATTGGCAGAAATCTATTATCAGCTCATCATGATGTAAAAGAATACCGATAAAAATAATTAAGGGCTGTAACTATGTCAACTTTTGTGTATGGGTCCCAACGTAGTGTCTGGTCAACTTCAGCTTGTATGCTTATTGCTTGCGGGTGCCGAGTGCCGACGGACCCCATCTCAGCTCCTCTACCTAACTTTGACTCGGATGTTATTGGTTCGGGCCGAAAATATTTTCATTTTACTTTACTTTTATTACAACCAGTATGTTTTTAATATAGATTTTCTACAGATTCTAAAATAACGTGTTTACTTGTTTTCTTTTGGTACATGTTTCCATGCACGAATGCAAAAATTGCTTCAATTGCCATGTCGGCCAAGACATTTGTGATATTCAGCTTACCATTGCTAGCGTGTTTTTTATTCTTGTTGTAATTGATAGATACTAGGTATTTAGTATCGGTCTTGTCCTAATTCACTACAAGAAATCTGGGAAAAAGAATTTGCCCTCTCATTTTTGTGGATTAAACATGGGAGTATTTTTGTTAGTATTGATTGGAAATTTTGGTGTAAATTAATTTTGTTTTTCCATGTGATCTAGCAATTTATTATTTCTTTTTTGTTAATAAAAGCCTGGCCGTTCAAATATATATATATGGGAAAGTTATTATACAAAGGACTAATTCCGTGCAAAGGGTTCTCATCCGCTCATCTGCGCCTTTTTTTACCTGCCGGCTTATAATTAATTGAATTGGTTTTTCTTGGAGAATTAAACAAAAAGGGTAGCAATGTCATTTTACCAAAAGGGTGAACCTATTAGAACCCGTATCACGCAAAAGATTTTAAAAACCATCACCAAAAAAAACATAATCAAGCAGGCGCTGAAGTAAAATTCAAAGACCATACGATTCTATACTTTCTGAAACCCTACTACAATGGAGAAAGCAACAATTTCATCGAAAAAATGTTGAAAATACAATTAAACTTTTATAGAATGAATCTATACAACATATGATACTGAAAAACATTTTACGTGAGATGCGATATTTGAACAGTTTGATAGTTATGCATGTCTAAAAACGCAGGTAAAAAGGACGAGATAAGAACAAAGAACAAGCATGACAAACCGATTATGACAGAGGAGAAGAATGAGAGAGGTTGTGTTAATCGTTAAAATTGTTAATACCTAATTATTGTGTTATTTACTTTACATTATATGCGTTGTTTTATTTGTATATGTTGCGTTAATCGTATAAAACAATGTATGTTGAGAATATATACGATTGATTTTTTAGCTTGCGTGAAATGTTTTACACTATTTGCGTTTATTTTGAACCACTTGCGTGATTACTCTGGAAAACTAGCATCATGAATATAACTAGCGTAATTTCAAAACATATGCTTGCGTGATTAACTTTATACACTATTTGGGTGGATTTTAAACCACTTGCGTGATTTCAGTGCGACAGTTGGCTGAGTTAAGGAAGAAAGTTATACCGGAAGGTCACAATGATGATGATGACTTTCAAAAACCTTTGAAAAAGAAACAAAGAAAAGCAACAACAAAGGATGATAAAGAAGAAAAAAGAAACCTAAAACATAAAGGCAAAACATATTTGTAGCATACACAAACAAGAACATAACAATGAGGTGTTCTATTGAAAATCTTACTAATGCAATGAAGAATTTCAATGAGAATCAAAGAAAATCAATAGATGAAATTGGCTTCTCAAGTGCTTTAAACCTGACAATAAAAAATCACGCATCTGTATTGGGCTACTGGCTGCTCAAAAACTATGACACAGTTAATCATGAACTAAATGTGGGCAGACACAAAATCAAGGTAACTGTCACACCCCGAGAAAATGACTAAATGTGGGCATGTGACTGATTTGGCATCATGGTCATGGTTATGAATGATGACGTCTAATGAACATTTAATTAAACCATTTGTCTTCTGAAAATGTAAGTTTCAAACATTTAAATTAAACATCTAAAACGTGGCAGCGGAAATAGAGTAGTGGTTACATGTTAAGTTTTCCAAAAGACAAGTTATGAGATTTATAAACATAACTACCCTAAGGCGTAATGCGTCTAAATCTCCAAAATGAAATGCATGAACACACAGCAGGCAGACCATGATATGACAAGCAGGATCACAACAGAAAAACATGGAGTTGCAGTCTTTAATCACCTGAGAATTCAAGAATAAAAAGAGTCAACAGAATTGTTGGTGAGTTTCACAGGTTTAATGACACTGAACTGTTTGAAAACATGTTTGGAAAATGTGTTGCTTGTCTTGATATTAGTTTGTTGACACTGTTGTTGTAAAGATTGAACATGAACCTTGAATTCAAAACTAACTGTTTACCCACTCCTGATGTTCTTCCCCAAGAACACCGAATGACAAGAATAACAAATGTACCCCTTGACTATAACCATGGAGTCATGACTGGAGCGACCAAGTCAGAGTAGGGTTGTCAACCCAAATAGATCTATTCACAAGCTATCGTTTCGAATGAACTAATTGAATCCAATTAATAGTGGGACTTAGGCATATAACATGAATCAACATGAATACACAGATTGGGGAAATGAAAAGAACATGCAATCATTACGTCGTACAGTTATCATAATGTCAGACAGTTTGAAGTTGAAAAGCATTCATTGAATTCTCCCCCAAGTTAGAAAACAGAAATGGAAAAGGGGCCGTGAAGACTCACTTGTTTGAAGGTGGATGTCAGGTATGTTTGATTGAACTTAGCCTAGCAAACGTCTACAAAGTAATGTTATGACGTATTAGGGTTTGGCCATCTAGAGTTAGTGAATACGTCACTCTATGTTCAAGGTTAAGTCTCGACTGGTTATTACCCTATGAAAGTGATGGAAATCCTAGGACTTATTTATTGTCAAATAAATAGTGTTGAAGTTGATGGAGTTTATTATTTATCTGGATAAATAAATAATGATTACGTTTGAAAAATAATTATTGAATAATAGGGATTATTTTTCATTAAACGTTAGGAAAATCGTAAATATTTAATTCACTAAATATTTGTAAGATTTTGGACTTTTCGATTAATAAATATAATCTTCCTTTAATATGAATAAATGTTTCCACAAATATACGAAGTTATATTTTGGTAAAATTAAGCGTAGGTTCGTCCGGTGGTTAACCGGCTTCGCCAGTTTGACTGTTATGACGATGTTGTGACATTTTGAGTTTTCTAATATACTTAGGATTTATTATAACTGCACAAAAAGTGCATGAGGTTTTTGGAATCCCTATGGGGAAAATAAAGATAACAGAGAAGAACAAACCAAGAAAGGGATCAAGCAAGTCAACTAATGACTTCAAAAACCATTTCGACAAACCAAGAGTATCAGTTGGTAATGTCATTGATGTAATGAAAGACCAAACTCAAAGAGGAAGAATGTTCAAGATAAACTTCCATGTTGTTTGGAATACAATAATAGGCTACATCACAAAATCCACAACTGTAAATCAAAGGTTCCTGATCAGTATTGAGGATATGTCTGAAATTAAAAACATGGACTGGTGCAGTTATATGATTGATATGCTGGACATGACTACAAAATAGTGGAATGAGGTTCAATTTAATGGTCCTTTGACCTTCCTCACGGTATGTTTTACTAAAAAAAGTGTAGAACATGTTTATGAGAAAGCAATAGAAAATAATGTTCACTAATGTTTTTAAAACACAGGTGCTGTACACACATGAATGGCAAAAAAGGCACAAGGTACTAATTGATCCAGAACAAACACCAGCAATATTGTACATTTCAGATAGAACCTTAGAGATGATGCAGGAATATTTGTTTCATAATGTCCCACTAACTGATGTGGAAGATCAAGATGATGAGGATGCTGATATCAAAAAAGAAAAATATGCAGCAACATCCCTGCAAAAAATAAAGACAGCTGAAGTGGCGCAAACCTCACCAGAAATAATGAAAGCAATTGAAGTGATGGAAAAATCACCTCAAGTAATAAAAGAAAGTGATATGGTGGACATTTCAACTCAAGATATAATTGAATACTACAAAACACCAGAGAAGAAGAATAATGAAGATGAACAACCTGTAAGTTTTCACGCATTAACAAATAAAAAATCACGCATGTATTAATTAAAATGACGCATGTAGTAATTAAAATTCACGCATGTTATAATTGAAAATAACGCATGTTATGAATATAACATTATAGCAGGTTTCTCAGAGGGGTGACATGGGGAAGGATGATGATGATGAAATACACTATGATTTCTCAGGTGGTTATGACCTTCATGAACATGAAAACATCATCTCTCCCGCATTAAACATAAAAATGCCAGTAGGAACTTTCACCCAGAGAGTTATTGACTACTACATCACACCGACACAAAAAGATACACAGACAGAGGAGAATGTAAGTTTTCATCCATATTCTAAAAAATAGTGAAAAGTGCACCCTATAAAAGTATCGCGCATGTGTTTTCCTACTAATAACGCAAATATTTCAACATCTTTTCAAAGAAGTGGATGACTTCAATGGATCACCACATGCTGGTGTTTGATAAGGTTTTGGCTGACATAACAACTTTGATAGAAGATGGAAGAATCAAACACTGTGACAGCTACACCTACATTGAAAAATGTGAAGAGTGAAAGCAAAAACTGAAAAGTCTATCACAACCTCAAGAAGGTACAACTGAACAAGGTGATCCAGAGATAATAGAAGTCTCCATAGCAGAGGAAAAAAAAGGGTGGTGAAGAAGAAAATTTTGAAGTTGAGGTTGATGTTGAAAATGAAGACAAAGGTAAAAATGGAAAGACCTTCAAACAATAACGCAAATGTTACTTTAAAATAACGCAATAAGCATTTCCTAAAAAAACAATAACCATTTGAATGTAAAAAAACAGAAGTGCATAAGGATGATTAAAATAATGATGCTGGAGATGTTGAACCTAAAGATGGTGGAATTCAAACTGAACAGAAAGGTAAAAATGGAAACACCTTCGATAATAACGCAATTGCTAACTATAATAACGCAAATGACCATTTCAATGAAAAACACAAAATGAGAGAAAGAAGATGAGGAGGAAGAAAATGAGCAAGTACATGTGACACATCTAGAGGAGCAGATAGAAAAAACTAAAACAACCCAAGGTAATAACGCATGTTAATAATCTTTCTAACAATTTGATATCTAATTTTATTCTTTTGAAAAACGCAGAAGGTAACAAAGATGTGGTAGTCAATGATGACATAATTCAAGGGGGGGCTCAACCTCAATCATCACAGATAGAAGGTAATTACGCAATGCATATTTATTTTTCACCTTTCAAAAAAAATAAACCCTATTGGACTTTGATTAAAAAAACAGATTCTACTATAGAAACAAATCAAGTTATCTCTTCGATACAAACAATGTCAATCCTGCAACCACTTACTGTAGTGGAAGCAGAGAATCAAAACAAAGAAGAAGCTGCAAAGAATACTGCTGAAGAAGAAAATATTAAAAAAACTGAGACAAATTTGCTACAAAGAGAATGAGGAGAAACAAGGTAACTAACATAAAAATTATATTCATTATGAGATTAAATTTTGAAAATAATCACGCATAAAACCTTAAAAAATGAATTCAAAAAACAGAAGAGAAGAGTGAAGAGGATGAGGAACAGAAGGATAATGATAAAACTCCTGAAAGGGTGAAATTTGATGAAGAAGGAAATCAATATAGCCCAAGAACAAAGAGAAGGAGAAAAAAGGCCTTTGCACTTAGGCCCCCATACTACAGGAAAACAGTTGAAATAACAACTAAGCTGCAAGTATTAGAAAAAATGATTGCAGATTGGCTGTTCACACCGATCGAAGATGAACTGTAAGAATGCATCCATGTTAAATTTATCACAAATACAATAAAAAAATTCATAACAAAATGACATGTTTTTCTAATAACTTATACCGATATGTTGTGTATGAATCAAACTATGGAACAATAATGTATAAAGGTATATTGGAAAGCTTTCATCCTGGAATCTACATACACACATATGCTCTAGATGCATATATAGAGATATTAAATGATGAAGAGCAACACAGAAAGCAGGACCAACCAATGAGATTGTTTTGCCTATCCACATTGCTGGTATAAGATAAATAATAAAAATAATGCAACTTATAGAGATGAAATCACGCAACAACATACTTTGATTGCTGATTTAAACTACATACTTTGATTGCTGATTTAAACTTTTTTTGCAGTCTGATGCTACATCAAAGAATAGTATGATGATGATTATAGGCAAAAAAATCTTTACAGACAACCTGCAAAAACACGTAGAAAGATTGGGGATGTCTTCCCTACGGAACGTGGATCTATGCTTTATTCCGATTCTAATGAGCGAACACTTCTATGTAATCTGTTTCGATATCAGAACTGGAGTTGTCAGCTTGTTAGTTAACATGGTGGATCGAAAATAGTTTGAGAATAGATACCAAGGAGTCCCCCATAAAGTGGTAATTCTTTATCACGCAACATTTCTCTTAAGATAATGCATTCTTTAATTTTGTAACAAATTTTATAATTACGCACACTTTATATAATAATAACGCATTCTTTGAAAAATCACGCACCGTTCAAATAAAAAAATAACACATTGTGCCATAATTTTGCATCTTAAATGTTTGAAAGGCTATCTAGAAAGCACAAAACATCCTCATCATATGCTATTCGACCATGATAAAATCGAAAGGGTAAAAATGAATTGGAGAACAACGAAAAACTTTGTTGATTGTGGAGTATTCGCTTTAAGGCATATGGAGACTTTCTTTGGTGATGTCAACTGGGAATGCAACTTTGCTAAGGAGTCAGATCCGAATTATGTGCAGAATAAACAGTTGATTGAACTGAGAAACAAATATGTTGCAAAAATCATTCTCTCTGACACAAATAATTTGAAAGCAGACGTCGTCATCAAGGCCAAAGCCCACAGGAAAATCTTCGGGGAACACATGGATAAACATG
The DNA here is from genome assembly GCA_039602395.1 of Deinandra increscens subsp. villosa. Classification (NCBI taxonomy): domain Eukaryota; kingdom Viridiplantae; phylum Streptophyta; class Magnoliopsida; order Asterales; family Asteraceae; genus Deinandra; species Deinandra increscens. The sequence continues at coordinate 69,952,506 of JBCNJP010000003.1, forward strand.
ACGAAAAGAAATCGACGATTAAGCTTATCAACGAGATGTACAAAAAGCAACTGGTTGAAAAACATTTGTTTGTATGTTTAAGATTTGGTTTAAGATTTATCAAAAATTTGGTTCTCTTATTTTGACGCATAATATACAGCACTATTACGCATGCTATAATTGTAAACTCTCAGTCTCCCGTAAAAAAAGATTGAACACAAGTTCAACAAAATTAAATTAAT